>JACTOM010000897.1:1187061-1210192 GCA_015832385.1 Elymnias hypermnestra | reverse complement strand
GGACATAAGTTACCAAAAAAGAAGAACCCACAGAGACGCGGAGAACGTCCTTTGGAGGTAGAGAGGCAAAAGGCTTACCTACCGTTTGTAAGAGGAGTGACTGACAAGATAGGCAAAATCTTTAAAACTAATTATAATATCAATACCGTCTTCACTCCCTTACAAAAGATAGGTGATAAGATGCGGTCTCCAAAGGATTGTGTACCGTATCAGTGTCCGGGCATCTATAAAATTGACTGCAGCTGTGGAAGCTCCTATATCGGGCAAACCAAGAGATCCATAGCCCAACGTGTTTCTGAACATATAAATGCAGTCAAACACAATGATACTCAATAATCAGCGATTGCAGAACATCTCCTTCAGCCGGGCACCAAACACTGGATTGAACTTCATTGCCCGCAAGTTCTATCCACGGACCGTCACTACATACCAAGAATAGTCCGCGAAGCTATTGAAATTAAGAAACACAAAAATTTCAATCGCGACGAGGGATTTAAGTTGGCGGCAACGTGGAATCTAGTAGTTGATATATGTCAAAAAGGCAAGCGATTCAGAGTATCAAAATTAAAAAATGACGTCGTGAGTACATTATGCCGAAAAACGAACAAAGTACCGACACCATTAAAAAGAACGCGCCGCAGGGTAGAAAGATTCTGCCCCTGACAGCAACTCCAAGCCACTGCAGTCTCGTCGCGACCACGGCCCATGCAATTGGGCCGAAATATCGACAAATTCACAAAAACATTATCGTGGTATGTAACCGTATATAGTATATTTTTCTTCAAATATAATAAAGTTGTAATGGATCAAAGTTCCCATAGGGGTAAGCCCAGACCACGTCCTTCCACTTGCCACAATCCTTGCATGTCTCCTTCGCTCCTTTCTTTCTCATTAAACCTTTCATACAAGTTCGTCGGTTGAAAGTAGTCTTGACCAGGCCTTTATTTAAAATAGTCCAGGCACGTTCGCCTTCGTTTCTCCTCCAACTTTCCCATTCACTGTTGACTCATAAATCCTTTTTATCAGTCTCCTTTCATTCATTATCTCTACGTACCCAAACCATCTAAGCTTACCTTTCTCAATTTCAGTCACTAGATCTTCTTTTATACCATAACGTTCTTTTGATTAAAAATGAGCGATAAATCGACTATGATCTCATCTAATGGTAAGTCTAACAGGCAATCGCGTAACCTGGTTAAAAGCAATGGTACCGAAACTATATTTATAGAGTATCCTATATTTGCACTGCCAGTTGTCGAACCCAAAACCTCTTCTAACAAAATGCATACAGGCACAGTTGCCGACCGTCAAAATAGCTGCCATGTTGAGGAACAGCTCCTGTCTCACAATTCAATTCCTTTGAGGGTTAAAAATGACTGAATAAATGTTTGTCGATAGATGTAGTAGGTTAGAAAATGAATAATAGTCATCAAGTTTAATAAATCTTATTTCGGACTGAACACCTTTCCATAGAACTATTGCTATTATTAAAAACGCCAAAAATTATGGAAAAACATCTGTAAATGTAGTGGAATAATCTTGATTTGGAATGGATCAGAAAAAGATTGCGACTAAACTTCTTTCTACCGCAGTTTGCTACACACGCCCAACATATTCATAAAGATGTACACAGAGATTTAGAGACAGTAATGGATTGAAGAAATACTGACAAAGATCAAGTTGAGTGTAACGTCTTTGAGACTAATTTCGACTAAACTATTTCGGCATCAAAAACTGTAATTGGTAAAGATGGCCTATTCAGTATTTCAAATTAGAAAAGCCTACCGAATTGCAAAGCTGAATTGGCAATGGGCAGAGCACGTAGTTCGCAGAACCGATGGACGTTGGGGCCCGAAGGTACTAGAATGGCGGCATCGTACCGGAAAACGCAGCGTCAGCAGACCCCCCACCAGGTGGACCGATGATATCAGGCTGGTCGCTGGCAGCCGTTGGATACGAGCGGCGCAAGATCGGGCCCATTGGAATTCATTAAGAGAGACCTTTGTCCAGCAGTGGACGTCCATTGGTTGAGACTACTACTAACTACCATTCAGTATTTAGTACTGACATAATTAAAGAATAGATTACACAACGGCAAGTCTTAAATATATAATTCAATCAAATCTGCTATTCAACATCTATTTCAATCTGTGTTCACAAATCGTTCGTCTGAATGCACGATTTAGATAAATCGCAGTTCCTCGACGCCGAACCACTCGCGGCCATATAAAACGTTTTGTCGTTTCTTTCATCTCGGGTTTCGAAAACTTTTACATTTAAACCGATCAGTTTATCTAATTACGTAAATCCTTAAATTGACTTGTCATGTCGGTATTAATCAACAAATTTAAGAGGTAAGACATATTTTAATCTTACTTTTTATATGGTTGTCACTTTTATTTTAAATGCGACATAAATGAGGAAGTGATCAATTTTCCTCGCAATTGAACGTTTGTTCCTGTAACGGTTAAATAATTAAATTTCTAAGTGAAGGCGAAATTTGCGAATGGAAGGTGTTCATTATTTATTGTTTTTAGGTAAGCGTTTGACTGATCACACGTTATGGTAGGTGCCGATGGAGTTGTAGGTGGTAATTTACTAACTTTGTTACGGATAATTAATGTGTTATAATTTTTAATCGGATAGTAAATTGCTAACTTTTTGTGGATAGGGTTACAAGGGTGGGTAGTAGTCTTAGCCGAAACCCCTTGCTAAAATCTAATGAATTAAATAAATTAAAAAAGCATATAAAAAATCTGAGTAATTCTCATATCAGGGTTCGAACAGCTAGCCATTCCGTTGAAAACTGAGCTATAGTTAATGTTGTAGATGTTCTAAACCTAGTCAACAGCATAAATATTACCACCATTGTTGTAGTAAATATTAACAGTATTAATATTAATATTTTAACTGTAGTAGATGTTGGAGATGTTGTTTTAAACGAAGTTAATATTATAATTATTGTATTCCAATTTAGGACCACAGTTGTTATTGATGTTGTTGTTTTAAGGGAATTATGCAAAAATATTAATACCCCAGAGTAATTTTGAAGGTCGAAACAATAATTTCCATCAATGATTGTTTTTATATTACCAGTAGACGTAACATTGGAAATCATACCATAAACAATCTACTACTGTCTATTAATTAATATATTGAAAATTGAACCTTCCAATGCCGAATTATTGAAGTATTTAGTCAGACGAGTCGTTGGACGGCAAAGGCTTCAATAGATTTTATGATCGTTAGCAAAACTAATTAATAGAAGTGGACCTATATGAGACCCTTGGGGAATACCCAATGTAACTTTTATATAAGCCACATAGAATAGACAATAAAAGCATTATTAAAAATGAATATTTAAATCTAAGATAATAACTATATCTGACGTTTTTCTACATGAAACCACTACTACCTAATACAGGATACGCCATTTAGAGATGATTGCAAACAAAATAAAATACGTTTCTATATAACTAATTAAAAGCTAAACCGGTAAAATGTGGTACCGTCGCGAATGAAGTTCGATTTTAAATTAGAAGAGGTTACGAGAGGATTATATAATAAAAACTCACATTAATTAATAGAGACCGTCCGCTCTCGGAACTGGTTGCGCAACCTCCGTTTACTGAAGCTCGTATATAAATTAATCACGCCGATATAAATAACTCAGTCTGACAATTCTATTTATTTCTTCAAATAAACTAATCATCGCAATTCTTTCTTTATGCAAGGCGATTATTTCACGTATGTACACATCAATTTGAAAATGAAGAAGTGTGAGCGTAGATCTAGATAAATAGGAGTGGAAATGAATTTTCTCTTTTGGAAATGTTTTTAATCAAGCATGAAGCTATAACAGAATTACCTTCCGCTCAGGGGAAGCCTTTTGGCTCCGCATTCGGCTTTACCATCATTGGATTAATCCGCCTTACAAAAGATGGACAAAACAATGTCAACTGGCGAACTTTTCTTCCGGCTGTAGGGGGAAATTATAAATAAAGAAAAGTATATGACTATAATTTAAAATTCAATGCTGTAGAAGCCTAATTGATTCAGGAATTTGAATAGAAAAACAAGCATCTGTTAAAACTACTATATTTACCTTTAGGTGTAAAAATACATCGTGTTTACCTGCGCACTATGTATTCTTAAGATTATCTGAATATAATCTATATTAGTGTATAAAAAGGAAACGCTAAAGCGATCTGACATGATAACTTCAACTAGAAAATCAGAACTGGGTTGGTAAAAACAATAATAATTATATACATTGACGAAGTCACGTTATAGAGGTGTATTAAAGAAATGAATGCCCACTCGTCGGTTTAGCTAATGTGATTTGGAAGAATTAAAGAAAGTAATATTTTCTAAAAACACGTAGTTGCGTAAGACGTCAATAAGAAATATGAAGCGGTACTAATTGACAATAAACATCGCAAATGTTTACGTGGACAAGTTTAGATAATATCTCTGTCTCGATTGCCTCTAGATTCAAAATTGCGTCAGAAAGTTATTGTCAAGAAAATTGATTTGCTAACTTAATTGAAATAAAACGAAACGATATTGCAATAAAGATGATAGAAGAAGAAAATCCAACAGAGTTTAGTTAGCTACTAGTTGTCTTATACATACATACATAGCATCACTTGCGACGATCCTTGCATATCTCCTTCGCTTCTTTCTCATTAAACCTTTCACACAAGTTCGTCGGTTTAGTGTACTCTTGACCTGGCCGTTATTTAAAATGTCCTGGATTTGGTCCACGAACGTTTGCTTGGTCTTCCCCTTCCAACTTTCGCATTCACTCTTGACTTATAAATCCTTTTTGTCAGTCTCCTTTCCTTCATTCTCTCTACATGCCCAAACCATCTAAGCATACCTTTCTCAATTTTAGTCACTACCTACTACTATTCTCCCAGTGTTACCCACCTAAATCTACTTCTTATAAAATCATCTATTTGCCAATGAAAGTCCCGTCCGAACAAACAACGTACATATATACATATAAACATAGCATCACGCCTCATTCCCATAGGGGTAGGCAGAGACAACATCCTTCCACTTGCCACGATCCTTGCATATCTCCTTCGCTTCTTTCATTCTCATTAAACCTTTCATACAAGTTCGTCGGTTTAGAGTACTCTTGACCTGGCCCTTATTTAAAATGTCCTGGATTTGGTCCAGGAACGTTCGCCTTGGTCTTTCCCTTCCAACTTTCGCATTCACTCATGACTCATAAATCCTTTTTGTCCGAACAAACAAACAGACAAATAATCGATTTTTTTATATAAGTACCGTATATACTTTGTATGTTTGTAAACCAATCTTGAGGAATATATTAGCTAAGTTACAAGAAATTTCATATTATTATCTTCGTCTTATCGCTACTTTCATTTTTACGATATTTTTTGATGTTCACGTTAAACGAGTGTGATATTCATCCCACAAGTGAGATTCAGATACGATTTCATATTGTAAAAGGCGTTAAAACTTTTACATTCACAACCAAAATCCGACCACATTACACTGTTACCTGTTTAATATTAAACAAAAGCACAGTACATTAATTTTATTAGATAATTATCTCTTATATTTTTGTAATACATCTTATGACACAGAAGAAAAAAAGTTGAAGTGTCTGTTGGGTCTTTACTTTACTAAGAAATATTTACAACAAGAGGCTTACATATTAGATGAATTCATATTATAGAATTTCATATAATATTCTCAATTACTTTGAAGACATTGCTCGTCGCCAGCCCAATAACTTGGATAAATTAATAGTTACTGGCAAGTTAGAGGGACAAATATCACGCAGTCTATCACCTAGCTATTGGCCCGATCAAGTAAAAGTATTTATAAATCTTCCATTAGGCGCCACGATGAGGAAAGCCGAGGACCAAACAGGAAGGAAGGTATTGATGAGGAAAATTACGCAGGCACCAAAGGACGGACACGATCTTCAAGCATAAAGAATACACACAACCGAGCAGACAAGAGAAGAAGAACATACACATACATAGCATAACGCCTCATTCCCACACTTGCCACGATCTTTCGCTTCTTTCATTCTCATTAAACCTTTCATAATAATTCGTTGGTTTAGAGTACTCTTGACCTGGCCCTTATTTAAAATCTCCTGGATTTGGTCCAGGAACGTTTAGCTCGGTCTTCCTCTTCCAACTTTCCCATGAATCCTTTTTGGCAGTCTCTTTTTCACTCATTCTCTCTACGTGCCCAAAAAACCTATGTATAACTTTCGCAATTTTAGTTACTACATCTTCTTTTATACCACAACGTTCTCTTATCACACTATTTCTTACTTTTTCACTCACTTTTAATCCACACATACTTCTCAACGCTCTTATCTCTATGTCATTTATTTTTTGTGCTTCTTCTGCCATACCCAACTTTCACTACCATACATAAGTGTTGGCACCAAACCTCTTCCATGCACAGCTAATCTGGCCAATAAAGCCAAAGAATTTTCACTTATTTAGAAGTAATTTGCCTTAATTTTCCAAGCGAAGTGTAACTGAGTAATCTAAAGACCCAGCAGACACATCTAAAATAAACTTACTAATATGAGTGTCGATATTGATCGCCACTAAAACATTAGACATGTTACAGATAAAATTTCACCTCTAGACAATCTGATATAACAAAGTAAATGTAACGTCAGAATAACAAATAGTGCTTATAAATACGGGACATTGTAGCAATCTAGACAGTCTGAAATCTGGGCGCGATTTACTTCAATTGAGATATCGATTTCACGGTGAATAAATAGCTGTTGCTACGATTAAAATATCATTGGTTGGTGCTTTCTCTCTGATTGTATGCAAAATACTGTATAGTTAAATAAACAATGTAATTTTCCCCGCGTTGGGTGCGAATCACGCCCAAATATGGCGGTTAAAGCGTTGGTGTACATACAATTTTAAATAGGGATGTCACTACACCTAAAAAATTAATTAAAATCCAAAACATACAACCAGGATTATTATATAGAGGTTCAAATTGTATTAGAATAGTAGTAAGGTAAGTAGTAGTAGCCTATTAAGGTCCCACTGCTGGGCACTGGCCTCCTCACTCATATGGGAGAGGGTTTTTAGAGCATAGATCCACCACGCTGCTCAATTGCGGATTCCTTCACTCTTATAGTCCGTGGTGATGGTAATCCGACACAACCGGAGAGAGATCGGGCGCAGGACTGACAGCTTAACGAGCTCTTCGAGGCACTGGGCTGGATCACATCACCAACTTCCCAACTTCGGGCAAATATTGAGAAAATCTTAATAGAAAACTCGATGAACCGACACGGGACTCGAAGCCAGAACCTCATGTCTGTAGTCGAAAATGCTAACCACTAGACCAATGAGGCAGTCTGTATTAGAATTATTTAATGTTTCCGTCTATATATCGCATGTCGTATTACAACCGACCGCGGTATGGGGGTAAACTTAAACGCACTTGGCAAAGTCAAGTCAATATGGCGGCGTACATGGCTTGTATCAGCTGTTTCTCTTATTGTTGCACAATATCAGACTTTTATTCAGCTTTTTTTGAATTGCTATTTGTGTGTAAGTCAGGAAAGATGAGCAAATTAGTCACGATATGGTACCCAAGAGATGGAAAAAGACGGCGAGGAAGACAGCACGCAAGATGGGAGGATGAGCTAAGGTGACAGCAGGAGCTAATTGGAAAATGGTGGTTTAAGACAGACACCACTCCAAAATGTTGGAAGATGCCTTTACCAGGAGGCAGATTATTAGTATATATCAGTTTTTAGGAACTTGTATCACTTTCTATTTGGAAAAAGGGCTTACTTATTTATTTGTGTATATGTAACTGTATTGTTTTGAAAGTTAAACGACAACGACAGACTTTAAATAGAATCTTAAACTCTACCGCTGTTAAATATAATAAATTGGACATTACAATTTCAAATCTATACAGGTTTTACAACGACATATATAAACAGGCTTGATCTTGGGACGATGGATTTAAAAAGAACTTCTTTTAGTAAAATCCTTCCCAATACACTTTACCCTCATCACAGTTACAAGTGACCAAAAAATATAATCAACAAATTAAAGCAAGGCCCTTGCATAACCGAATGGTGGCAATTTAAGCTAAAAAGTACGACCTTTCTATTAAAAAACAACTGCATCGAAATTTCTAAATTACTCATGGAGTGAAACGTATTCAAATTTACACAAATGATTGAGAATATAGATGTTAAAACTTTTTATTAAACTATTTATTAAAACATTGACTCTTTTAATAAAAAGAGTGAATATACTTCACATAACTTAAGAAACAAAAACAAGCTTGTTATGAATTCTAGTAGGCTGCATAAAATTAACAACTCATTTAAGGGTAACTGTATACGTTGCTATAATAAACTCCCACAAGACGTTTTAGAGATGTCACTTAATAAATTCAAAGTCTGATTCAGAGTCTGAATTGAAATATATTACACTAATATGATATTGTAATGATGATGGTAACAAAAAAAACAAAATACCCGACTGAGTTTGTTGGGGGTTCTTCTCGGATCAGGGCACGAAGGAACCCTCGTAACTTTAGATTTTAAGTCGCTCTTGAGTACCATCATCGGACGTACATTAGAATGTAATATGCCTACTTGAATAAAGATTTTTTGATTTTACCCATGCAGCGGATGAGGTCATGGTTTCCGGCATATTGGCCTCCAATACCAACATTAAGAAAATGAAGAGGATGGAAAAAAGGTTCACTTTAAACACAATCTGCCTCATTGGTTTAGTGGTTAGCATGTTCGACTACAGACATGAGGTCCTGGGTTCGAGTCCCGGGTCGGGCCAATTCGAAATCGATATTGAGTTTTCTATTAAGATTTTCTCAATATTTGCCCGAAGTTGGGAAGTTGGCGGTGTGATCCACCCCCGTGCCTCGGAGAGCACGTTAAGCCGTCGGTCCTGCGCCTGATCTCTCTCCGGTCGTGTCGGATTCCCGTCACATCGGACTATGAGAGTGAAGGAATAGAGAGTGCACTTGTGTACTATGCCTGCCAATCCGCAGTGGAGCAGCGTGGTGGGTCTATGCTCTAAAAACCCTCTCTCACATGAGCGAGGAGGCCTGTGCCCAGCAGTGGGACGTTAATGGGCGGCTACTTACTTACTTAAAAACAATATAATTTCTGTCAACCCTTGATAAAGCCTCGTGCACACATGTCGAGGTGTAAGCTTTTCCTTCTCTAGGCATTATGCTGGCAAAACGACAAACAGACAATGGCAACGCATTTGAATAAAAAAAAACTCTAAAGGTTTATTTGTGCGGACGCATAAATGTTTATATAACAAACCGGTATCCGAGTGTTATTCAATTTATTCACACTGAAAGTATAACATTTTGATGCTCCAGGGCTTATAAATACAAATGAGGTATAATGATGATACTCTTTATTTAATTTAATCAGTTTTTGGCTGAATAGAGGTTAGTATTTGACCCTAGATAAGGCGTTTGTTAATTTAAAGGCAAACAGCTCACACAAATACTTAAATCGGTCTAGGGATTATTTAGTAAAGCGATCATTCACTGACTTACCCCGACTTGAAATTCGGTACACATATTCCTTTAAGATATTAAGTATTAAGATAATCCCACGGGATCAGGACATATAACCCAAAACGATCGTTGATTTAGTCATCATGAAATCTCCAAAACTATCATCCAGTACAATATGTTATTCTCTGCATTTGATCCATTTCATCTCTCTACCATAACATACAAATTTTGTATTAATAATAGTCTACTTCATAAAGATTAGTGTAGCTTCAACTTTTGGAAGTAGATTATTATAAGTGTGTAATTAATATTTGTGATTTTTATGTGTTATATATACAGCTTGTTTCCATAATATAAAAAAAGTAAGTAGCAGCCCATTAACGTCCCACTGCTGGGCACAGGCCTCCTCACTCATACGAGACAGGGTTTTTAGAGCATAGACCCACCACGCTGCTCCACTGCGGATTGGCAGGCATAGTACACAAGTGTACTCTCTATTCCTTCACTCTCGTAGCACGACGTGACGGCAATCCGACACGACCGGAGAGAGATCAGGCGCAGGACCGACGGCTTAACGTGCTCTCCGAGGCACGGGGGTGGATCACACCGCCAATGCCCAACTTCGGGCAAATATTGAGAAAATCTTAATATAAAACTCAATATCTATTTCGAATTGGCCCGACCCGAGACTCGAACCCAGGACCTCATGTCAGCTAAAGCTAAATAAATAAATAATACGATCACAACGTACGAACCTCACGATAGTCCCCTGAGACGAGCTCAAAAACGTTTGGACCAATATTGATGAAAATTTGTACATATTAAGAACTAGCATTGTGTAAATAGTTACTAGCCGAAGTCCAATAGATATAGTCCGTGTTGCCAGTGATGACATACGGTTCTGAAACGTGGTCGCTGACTATGGACCTCATGCGGAAGCTCAGAGCCACTCAGCGTGCGATGGAGAGGGCTATGCTTGGAGTTTCTCTACGTGATCGAATTATAAACGAGGAGATCCGTAGCAGAACCAATGTCACCGATTGTTGGAGTGGCGACCCCGCGCGTAGTGTAGGCAGACCCCCCATAAGATAGCCCGATGATATAAAGAGGGTCGCCGGTAGCCGCTGGAGCCAGGCGGCGTAAGATCGGGCCTTGTGGACGTCATTACGTGAGACCTATGTCCAGCAGTGGACGTCCATCGGTTGAAGCAACGAAGTCCATAATTTTAATTATATATTTACATTTCCAGGTTTCCAAACATCATGCGAAATACATGTTTGTAAAGACATAACTATGTATACCAGGCATGATTAATTTCCTGTAGACGAAATAGCGGACACGAACTAGTTAAATATAAACGGCAATAAAACCAAACCAATTACATATTTAAACGGTGGCATCCAAAGTGCTCAGCTTGAAAACGTATCATCAGTAGACGAGGTCATCCATAAAACGAACAAAAGAACTTTTCAATTGACTCGCGGTGAAAGTAGCCCTTTAAAAGACCGAGCAGGATTTCGTTTATTAGTTCATGCCAGTACATCAAAATCAATTACTTAAATCTATTTAAAGCTTAATGATCAAAATCCGTCACAAACTTTCATTTATAGCTATATATTTTTAAACTGCATCAAATAAGAGAGAGGCGTAGATAGATAGATAAATGCATTATTGCATGCAGTTAAGAAAAAAAGTAAATCACAGGCACACTTAAATAGTAGTTTAGGCATCGTAGCATGCAATAGGCGGTCTTATCGCGCAAGCAATCCCTATTTAGATAAAAGAAACTGTCAGTGAAATAAAGAGACTTAGTAAGAAAATTAATTTTAATATCATAAAAAGGTTTTGCAAAATAATGGAATGATATTTGGCTCTTAATGATTGAAGCGTGATGATGTAGCGTGTGGTGATGATGAAGAAGCGTTCGACCAAAAAATCAAACAAGATAACTCAGTTGTGACTATAGAAAAGATCCAATTAACTAAAGTTGCGGCAAACTCATATCCTATAGAGACAGAATGAGGTAATGTATTAGAAAATATTAACTGGCCTTATATATTAGCTCGTTTATTATAAAGTGGCAAAAGTTATCGGCCAACGCTTACAGTAATAGAATATTGTTATTCAAATGGTATTGCAGACTTAAATTGTCATGGCATATTTTCGTAACGACCGTAAATGACGATTGTTATACTGTATATACATTTGATAAATCAATGTACAGACAAATTTGTATTACTAATCTAAATTGCTTCAAAATTGGATTTAGTTTTATGACAACACAGTAAATACCAAGAAATTTATAAGGAAACATTAAGCAAAGGCACTTCGAATTCGGGAAATTGTATTTTGTTATTTTTCTGGGTCTGGATTGGTGAAAAGTTTCGTTCTTGGCCACCACTCTACCACCATGGACATGGCATCAAAAATTTGTGTTCCCGTACAATACTGTGTAGAAAGAACACGGAGTAAATTAAATCTTACCATTTCAGAACACTTCGATTTTAGTCTATATCATCAGGTCCTTCCACTTGCCAATATCCTTGCATATCTTCTTCGCTTCTTTCATTCTCATTAAACTTCTCATACCAGTTCGTCGGTTAAGATTATTCTTGACCTGGCCTTTATTTAAAATGTTCTGGATTTGGTCCAGGAACGTTTGTCTTGGTCTTCCACTTTCCACCTTTACTATTCGCTCTTGATTCATAAATCCTCTTAGTTAATCTCCTTTCATTCATTCTCTCTACGTACCCAAGCCATCTAAGCATACCTTTCTCAATTTTAATCACTACATCTCCTTTAATACAATTAGAAATTTACTTGTTCTAAATTGTTCTAACGGTACCAGTAACAATATGACGCCAAACAAAAAAACTGTGTTCCGGTACGATGCAGTAAAGTCATCGATAGAGGTGAAGTACATCATACCAGATCAAACCACTAACGCCTCAGACCTTATCATCATTTACCATCAAGTGAGATACTCGTACATTCAAACAATAACATGTCAGCACAGGTTATATGTAGCATAGTCCGCAAATCACTCGATGGATTACCGAACCCAGTGGAAAAAGAGACAACATGGCGACGCTTCGCCACGACATGCGTCTTCTCTCTATACACGTTTTACAACAAAGTTCCCCTTATAAAGGTCGTGTAACAGTATTTGTCCGTATTGGCGTATAAAAACGAATACAGGTATCTGTATTTCCTACATTGGACCACTGCGCTGAATACGTGACACTCTGGGACAACGTTATTCATGGGCTCCACGTTCTTAACTTTAAACCGATTGTACATTATTTCGTGTGTATGAATAATACATTTTGCCAAAAAGGTATTGGAGTTCGACGCCTTTTTAGGAGCGTGTTCTCTCGTTTATCAACTCGTGCCTATAACTTGCATAACTTCCGCGGTAGTGTTCGCAAATGACAGCCTGTAAGCTCGGTGAGCTTTTGAAAATTTTCGTTGTCATTAATGATACAAATACCCCTTTTATTCTTAATGCACATGTACATAGAAAACACAAAAAAGAAAATTACAAAAGTGTACAAATTCGGGCCCAACGCTTGGAGCATCTTAGAGATAAAAGCCAATAAAAGGTACCTACTACAAAAATCATCCTAATAATTATCCTCTGTACCTATTTGTCTTCGCACGGGTAGACATAAATAGGTACAGATATTTATGTTATAAGCATGATAATTAAAACGACCCTGAATCGACAAATATTATGAAAAAGTGTGATTCCTAATACTAAAACTAAGTAGCTCTGAAAAGAACTTTTTAAGTGAAGCATAAAAATGTGTTAAAAAACTGGAAATATTCAATGTCGCTTGCGTCCACTGCGTAAGGTAACCTAGTTCATATTGGTGCTCCCCTTCTCCCGCACTGCCCCTCTCTCGTCGAGTTAGTTACTCGATGCGCTGCGTGGCGGTCGCCGCCGAACATCCGATTTCAATAATTCAAAAAGTAATCATCAGGTATTGAGACAGTCTTGAATATTAAATTATTTATTTGGATAACAATTTATAAATGGTATGCATAACACGGTCTGACTTTGATTGGCATTTCTATCAATTTGTTAAATGTAAAAAAGTAGTTATAGTGACGTAACTACAATAGTTAGACATATTGTCTTGCGAAGTTTTCTGTAGATATTGATATATTCTATAATGTTGTGGAACATTTTTTTGTCCTATCACTAATACTCTTCACAGCGTATGCGATGTAAAATATTTTATGGCTAATTTTTTTTACACCTTCTATTGGTTTTTATAGGAATTTCTAAAAATCAAAATTTATTCGATACATACAAAAATACAAATCTTTCCTCTTTATAATATTAGTGTAGATAATAATTTTTGTTTTTCGAGTGCCATTTACTTAATAAAGGCCCCATACTGCGGCCGGCTGTAATACGACAAGCGATAGATGAACGGAAAATAATAGGTGATGGGAAAAAACTGCACTTTAGAAATATGTCGTAAAATAGGGATATTATTAAGTTGGTATTTACTATACCACTGCATCACGAGTTCACTTTTTATTGTATGCGAAATCTAACGACCACCCAGCTGAAACTAGATGCATAATATTAGTATTTGTCACGCGAATATTCAAGTAGTGGTAAATTGATATCAACTGGTTCATCGTCTATTATAACGCTTTTATGTTTTGTTTCTTTATTACACTCTCAGGTCTAATACAACTGAATCGGGTGTGATTAATTTTGATATACAGATAGATGGAAATCCCGGAGACGATCATAGTCTACATTTCGTCACGAAATAGTTAAAATGTTTATGCCTTTAAGAGATCAGCTAAGAAAGGTCTTTAATGACTTTTATGGTAAAGTCTACGCCAGACAAGTAGCGGGTAAATGGTAGTTTTGTACATAAAACATGGGCTTTGTTATGTGATATAAACGATTATTTATTACATTCAAAGAAACACCTGTTAAAGTATAAATCAAAGAAGTCATTCTAAACACCATAAACAACGTCATACCGCCTTTAGTGCGATGACACAATCATAGAATCAATCATAGTTTTATTGCGTACGCTTTCACCGCCTTAAAAGGCTGTTCGTGTGATGTCCCTTTAAGGGCTGACGATTTGCAGGCTTCCTAGCGATAGGAGTTCACACAGTATGTGATCGTCCCCATTTCGAAAATGTTGCAGCTCATTATCGGCTTATGTCACGATCGCAAGCCACCACTTAATCTTATGAACATGTGGTCTAGGCAAATGTATTTTCATAAAACGAAGAGAGTTGTAAGAGCAACGTTTATTGAATCAAATCCAAATATTTTCTTTCAAATCCAAATCAATTGTCAAATTTTGTCATTTTCTCTATACTATTTTTTAATACTATTATAGATATTTTACAACCGAGTTCACTTATTTTACGCAACTTAATTTTAGTTATAATTATCATTCAAATAACCTAAAGAAACATGTTTGATAAAAATTGCAGAACTACTGTTTGATTGACTGTTTACATTGGGTCCCCGATTAAGTTTATCATCATGAATACGAATTATAATAATGATATTACCTATGAGGTCTTTTTGTCAATAAATTTACCAAGAAAACTTTTAAACAATCAGTTAAGCAAACTTTCATTTTCTATGTCGTTGAAAATGTAATCATTAGATTCTAACCATTGGCCAGTTTTGTTGTGAGACTTGTTTATGCCGTTATAATTTATTTGTCGTCGTTAAGCCTTAAATACTAATAGAGTGGCTTCTGTACCCAAAACGAAATCAAGATAGTTATTAACAAAGTAGGTTATCAATGTAAATCAGGAACAGAAAAGGTCCTAATATGCAACCCTGTGGAACTCCGACTTTTTATTGGTGAAAATCTATATTAATCCAATAAAAAGCTCATAAAACAACAAACCTTACATATATTGTTGTTCAAAAACGATTTTTCTCTCAAATGGAATCCGCAGCAATTGGTAAGTTATGCTTTATAACAATCTGTGTTTCATACCTTAATATGCAAATCAATTATTATTTTGAAATAACACTTATTATATATAATTTAATTAGACATTTCCTATTTGGATATAAGGCATAGGCACTCACATTGCACGGCGTTATTCTGTATTACGAAAATATTGCAGCTCATTATCGTTAATGCTAGCACGGGTTATGTCACGACCCAAAAGACATCTTCACCCAATCTTATAAGCATGCGATCTTTGCAATATATTGCATCTTCATAACACGGAGTGAGCTGTAATAACAACGTATTTATGTGTCTTAAAATGCGAAGACATACATAGATAGCATCACGCAAAACAAGTTCTTCCACTTGCCACGATCCTTACATATCTCCTTCGCTTCTTTCAATCTCATTAAGCCTTTCATACAAGTTCGTCGGTTTAGAGTCCTCTTGACCTGACCTTTCTTCAAAATATCCTGGATTTGGTCCAGGAACGTTCATCTTAGTCTTCCCTTTCCAACTTTCCCATTCAAAATCCTTTTTGTCAGTCTCCTTTCATTCATTCTCACCATCTCCCTCAAACCATCTAAGCATACCTTCCTCAATTTTTTCAGGTGATCTCAATAACATTAAATTTATCAAATTTTTCTCACCAATTCAGCAAGCGGTTGCGCATGTGAGATAGTTCTTAATAAGGTGATTATGATTGATATAATCTTACATAAAAACTTATAGTCAAATAATTGTTACGAAGTTGATTGGGTCATGTAGTGGTATATATACTCAAAAATCCTTTTTGACAGTCCCCTCTATAGCGTCGTGTGAGACTGAAGCATGATGTGGCGAACTGTCGCCATGTTGTCTCTTTTCTAAGTCATATATTTCTTTAAAAATTATCAATATATTTATCATTTTGTAATCTTTAATTTGGTGACTTCACTGACCATATTTATAATTGTTTTATTAATCTAACAACCCTGTGTATATGTTGCATCAATATCAGCAAGATTACCCATAATGCATGCGATCCCAGCAATATATCTTCATAACACGGAGAGAGGTGTACTATCAACGTATTTACTCAATTTCTCGTGAAATATGACGCAAACAGCAGTCATGGCAGTTGGCAGGAGTAGGAAGGATAGCTAAGCTGATTATCATCTAGTGTATGTCTTGTCTGTCGGTGTACCAAAGCACGGAACCAATATTGATTTGTGATATGTACGTATCTTATGCAATGCAGTCGATGTGATGCATTGCGTCAACTTTACTACTTTCCTTATTATTTAATTGAGATAAAGCCTTTTATGCAATTGCGAGCTGGGCTTCGTTCTGCTTATAAGCTACTCCCTGTACCTATAGGGCATGCCTTCTGTGGAAAGTCTATTAGTCTATATATTAACATATATCCATGCAATCATTATCTGATAGCGGTGTTGGTGTAGTCAGTGCAGTAAATCCATTTCATAATTGAAAAAGCTCAATCGATGAAGTGACTCTGAGCTTCCGCATGAGGCCCATAGTCAGCGACCACGTCTCAGAACCATAGGTCATCACTAGCAACACGCACTGTTCGAAGACTTTGGTCTTCAGGTACTGAGGGTTATCGGACGAAAATATCTGGCGTAACTTCCCGAACGCAGCCCAACCGAGTTGAATTCGGCGGTTGACCTCCTTCTCAAAATTGGATCTACCTAGCTGCACTATATGTTCCAGGCATGTGTACACGTCAACAATTTCGAGAGCTGAGTTCTCAACGATGACTGGTTGAGGCGGTACATGGATATTCGACATAACTTTCGTCTCCATGTTCATTTTCAGGCCCACCTGTTGAGAAACTGTGCTGAGGTCATCGAGCCAGCAGAGGTAGCCGCTGGAGCCAAGCGGCGCAAGATCGGGCCTTGTGGACGTCATTACATGAGACCTATGTCCAGCAGTGGACGTCCATCGGTTGAAGCGACGACGACGACGAATCGATGAAGTGCCGTATCACAGAATACTACCATGAAGTAGCAATGTCATTTTGCAGTATCACATTGCATGCAAATATCTACTCGCGGTGGAAATGGCTTTATATCAGATGACTTTAAAAACATTACAGAAAGAATACAAATAAGATTTTCTACATTAACTGATAGTGGAGGTAGTCTGTGAGGAAATGGATTTTCTCTGGTTCCAGTTCCAATCTGCAGCCATTGACTGACTTCAGCTTAACTACCACTGTTAAATAATATTAGGTTAATCCGTTCTCACAATTGAGTTATACATTCATGAATATCTCGACATCATTATGAACTGCACAATCCGCAATAATTAACAATGGATCGTGTAGGTGTCTTATTGACTTCCTCGTGTTGAATCCAATTCACGATCCCCAATCACGAATTTGCTAATGTGCCACACTATGTGCTCTACTCACCAGAGATAAAGCTCATTTTTATCAACCGAGTCTAAAGATAACATATCATTTCGAGGAGATTTCCTGCCCTCTTCATATTTAAATTAAGTTTGTGTTTTCATACAATCGTTCTGTCAATCACGTTAAAGTAGTTCTGGTATTTTGACCATAACATCGCATGTGACATTATAAACAAAAAATACCTCCTAGGTAAAAAAGAAATGTCGACTTTGAAACCACATAAATACTTCTGATATGGAATTTCTCGTCGTGTCCAGTCCAATTGATGCATAATATTCTAGCCTAACCTATCAAGTAACGAGTAGCCGACAAATCATACAAGTATTATAGAGAGGCAATAAATCGTCCGACATTGGAACAGGGCCTATTCATCTCGCTGCGGCTCGACAAATTCTCCGGTGGTAGGAGTGGGGATATATTACGAGACCGCTCTCGCCCGTGACAAATGGTGAACATGTAACACTGCGAGACAGTGGTAACATTTAATGCGGAATATCAACAAATCTATAATATAAAAATGAATCGCAAAATGTGTTGGTAAGCGCATAACTCCACAACGCCTGGGTCGTTGAACAATGTGCGTTGAAGTCCAAGGATGGCTTTTACGGCGAGAAACATTCAAAAAATGGCAGGGGAAAATCCTAAAAACAATCGTTTTCTGTTTCCCAAACAAATGTTTTCTAACTAAAATGTAGAGCCAATTTGACCTTTAATGCTATTCAATAAAGTCCATAATAAATTACAAGTACTCACTGTTGTCTAAGCAATGTAGGTGTGTTCCTAACGTCAAAGAGTCAATTTACACTTTATTACCGCTGCGCAAAGTTCAAAATCAATTGAATAGTCACAAAATGTAGGAGCTACAGATCATTAGTACTGCTGATAGAAGTCTGTCGAGTCTGCTAGTACACAATATTTTTACATATTTTGTTTTAACAGCTGTAAAGATAAAGGTTTAAACCATAGCGCCTGGGAAAAACAAAGTTGTGAAAGACGAGGTGAGGTCACACATTTCACTCTTGGTCCAGGTCACACATTTTCGCATCTTTTATTGAAACATCGCCATGGTAACAGGAGGCATGAAAGTTAAGGAAGCCTCACAAAAAATGCAAGACTCTAGGAATTAATGCACTCCATATTAAGCTGCGTGCTACTGCTGGCAACAAAACAAAGACTCCAGGTCACGGAGCTCAATCTGCACTTTGTGCTATTGCTTGTTCCAATATGAAGCTTGACCGCATTGAAGATGTCACTTTAGTGCCATCAGATCATAGGAAGGGTACGTAGATACGTGGGTACGTAGATAAAGGTACGTAGAAGGGGACGTAGATCACTTAGTATTGTAATCTGTATATGCGAATAAAACAAAGTCGTGTTAGTTTGTTACCTCCCCAAACAACATAAAAGATTTGGGTTTGCTTCGGTTCCATTTAGGAAGGGTAAGGCCAGCAGGGCAAATATAGGGAACTGCATTATTAAATTTTTGGCGGTTACTTAACACCCTACCAGGAAAGACGTGCCGCCAAACAAAACAATTGCGTTTCGGAAAAATACTATTTAGAAACCATCGTCATCCTTTCCGAACTTCTTCGCTAAAGGCTGCGTTTTTGAGTCTGAAATGCTGGGAGGTTTCCACAAGGGCAAGTTACTGACTTATCGACGATTTCCGATACTGTTTAAAAATCACCATCATCATTTCCGTACAATTCCTTCATTGATAAAGATCTTGCTTGCTCTGATATGCGTTAGTGTCGGCATGGGTGAACTCTATCTATCTTTTTTTTTTCATCCACCATTTAATACAGTTTTCCATTCTTCCATCATTGCATTTAAGGCAGCCTCCCTTTCCAGTTCTTTTTCTTTTAATTTATTTTGCTTCCGCACTTATTTTGCTTTTAACTTACTTTGCTGCAACATCCTTTACAACATCGCGTACAAGTATATACTGTATTTTGGGAACAATCTTTTTGCACTCTTCTTCTAGAATATGTGTTGCTTTAAGCACACTATCCATCTAATAAGCCCATTCCACGAAAATCGGCTACTTGATTTAATTCATGTAACATTGACATGGTAAAAAGTACATGATTTGTTTTTGTTTCAGGGCTTGTTGTTGCCATATTTTCTTCTGCTTTATTAGGGTCAATAAAGATTTGGTCGCCAATCATAGCAACTGAACAGGCAGTAATTATGTCATACATTGGAACTGAAGCTTTAGCCAAAGCCAGGCCTGCTGCATTTATCGCTGCTGCTAAGCAGGCTCCGTTATTTTCAAGAATGTATACAAAGATATCAATTTGGAAGTTTGGAAAAAGATGGCGACATACTGTTGGTTCCAGATCTCTTTATATCCTTAGCTTATTTTAGGATCTACATTTGAGTCTGGTTATATTCTTTATTTGGTCGGAACAACGGGTAGTTGAGCGACCCCTTGGGTTTCCCTTCGACTCTACCACAACCGGTTTCTCCATGTTACCAGGTTATAAGAACAAAATAATAAAGTACTCGTAGTGAGCAGATGGTGGATAGCCTTCTCGTGATATTCTTCGTATTGTGATATTTAGATAACATAAGAGGTTTATTACCTCTTACCAGATTAGTGCGATTAGGTGAGATTAAAGCGAATTTCTAATCTGTCTCGTCGTCGTCGCTTCAACTGATGGAGATCAACTGCTGGACATAGGTCTCACGAAATGATGCCCACAAGGCCTGATCTTGCGCCGCCTGGCGCCAGCAGCTACCGGCGTCCCTCTATATGTCATCGGTCCACCTTGTGGGGGGTCATCCTACACTGCGTCGTCCGGTGCAGGATCGCCATTCCAGCACCTTCAAGCCCCAACGTCCTTCGGTTCGTCGGACTATGTGCCCCGCCCATTGCCACTTCAAGTTTGCGATTCGTAGGGCTTTGTTGGTGACTTTGGTTCTGCTACGGATCTCCTCGACCTGATATAATCAGCGACGACATTTCCAATTCGTAGGTGAGCACTGGCAACACACACTGTTTGAAGACTTTAGTCTTCAGGCACTGAGGGATTTAATCTGCCTACAGTGAACTTTTAATGCGTTGCAGTCTGCTGGTAAAAATGGCTAAGATATTTTGTGATATTTCTTCAGTAGAATCATCGCAATTTCAAGCTGCAGTCTTAGCAACTATTAACTAGGTAAACTAAATGAGACAAGATGTAATCATTTTGTACTTGTTCACATCGTCTCTTGCACTATTCTACCTGGAAGTGGGAAGATATTTGCATGGTTTCTGAAAACATGTACCAGTTGATCTGATATAAGGACATTCGGTCCTGCGAGGCGTGAATTGGATATTATGACAGGTTACATTGCAAGTGGCATAAATCAACTAGCTTGTAAATTCTATAATGCAAAAGGAACACTGGCAATGGCAGCAGAGATGTAAATATCCATTGAAATGGCACGGTAGGAAAAATAGTTACGCTTTACGCGAGGTACCTTGTTTTTAACTGACTTCAAAAAAAGGAGGAGGTGGAACTGGGTGGACCGATCTTGATGATTTTTTTTAAATGAAAGGTGAAGCTCGTCATAGGGTCCCATTTTTTTTAAATCCAGTTCTAATGATAGCATCCATAAGAAAACCGGATAAATGTTATTGCATTAAGCATGTGCGTGACAAATGGACCAATAACTTAAGATCACGCTAACCGATTTCGATGATTCTTTTTTATTGGAAAGGATATATTACAAGGGTTGTTTCGTGATAGTTTGGTTAGGTTCTGATGATGGATTCCATGAAATAGTGACGAAATTCTTCAATGAACTATACTCGACAGAATCTTCTATAGGCTGTCCAGATATTTGAGTTGCCTACCGTAACTTCGTTATGGTCAATTGCTAGTCGTAGTTAAATATGAAGATCAATGGATCTCCTCAACGGCTTACAGTAAGGGTACGGTCTATGGCAGAAAATATAAGTGTCTGTAACCAAATAGCAATGAGATTACGTTTGTTGCTGCATTGCAACGTTTACTTCAGATTCACTATTAAAAAAAAAGAACCGTATTCTTATATTTGGAGTCGGTGTCAGCCAAGGTGCCTTTATATATAGCTATAGGGAGAGACGCGGGAGCTGCCAAGTGGATACGCGGGAATACATACCTTGGCTCCGAATACAACAATACGAAGAACACTATAAAAGAATACGCAATTATTTCTTACTTTTTAGAGCATATTAATATATTTGTAAGTTTTGAAAGCGGTTCTTTGTTCGTTAAAATTTTTATTTATTAATTAGTACATTGTCTGTTTAAATTGAGGTTGAATTCGACATTAAGGAATTAATTACTCATTGTATAGCGCTGTACCAGTTTGTCTATAAAGCAATGCAAATCATTTCTAAACCTTAAATATGATGTAAACTACATACATGTTTGTGTATATGTTTCTTCGCACGACGAAGACCATTATTCTATTCGGTAGCTTATAGAATGACCGAGCGTGAAAATTGAGCCATTTTGCATTGTTATATCCTTATAAATAGACCGTTTCGTGGCTGTTTAAGATAACACTAGAGTAAAATACTGATATATATATAGTTGTTCTTTTAGATTTGAATCCTAACATCTGTTTAGTGTAATGAGGCACTAGACCTTGTAGATAGTACCGCTTTCTTAGGTATAACATTAGATAATAAATTACAGTGGGGGCCCCATATAAGTGGTCTATCGAATAGGCTCAGCTCCGCGGCTTACGCTGTTAAAAAAATTCGTCGTCTGACAGATGTTGATACTGCCAGACTGGTCTATTTCAGCTATTTTCACAGCATTATCACGGTATTCTACTTTGGGGTAATGCTGCTGATATAGATGCAATATTTGTGCTGCAGAAAAGGGCCGTTCGTGCGATTTACAATATGGGTCCAAGAGAGTCGCTAAGAAACAAATTCAAGGCAGTTAACATAATGACAGTTCACTGCGTATACATATTAGAAAACTTGTTGTACGTACATAAAAACATTGACTCTTTTAATAAAAAGAGTGAATGTACATCATATAACTTACGAAACCAAAACAAACTTGTTATAAATTCTAGTAGGCTGCATAAGATTAACAACTCATTTAAGGGTAATTGTATACGTTTCTATAATAAACTCCCACAAGACGTTCTAAAGATGTCAATTAATAAATTCAAAGTCTTTGTTAAAAGAAAGTTGATAGAAAAATCGTATTATAAG
>JACTOM010000897.1:1150240-1186768 GCA_015832385.1 Elymnias hypermnestra | reverse complement strand
GGGCATGTAGAGAGAATGAATGAAAGGAGACTGACAAAAAGGATTTATGAGTCAAGAGTGAATGCGAAAGTTGGAAGGGGAAGACCAAGGCGAACGTTCCTGGACCAAATCCAGGACATTTTAAATAACGGCCAGGTCAAGAGTACTCTAAACCGACGAACTTGTATGAAAGGTTTAATGAGAATGAAAGAAGCGAAGGAGATATGCTAGAATCGTGGCAAGTGGGAGGACGTGGTCTCTGCCTATCCCTATGATGATTTGTATGTATTCTCAGAAAATCGTTGTTTACAAAAATCTCTGTACTTTTTTAAATCGATGAGATATAAAAGTCATTTTGTTACAGTTCTGGCACCGGATGCTATTGCTCATTTTCATCTGATACACAATAGTTCAATGGAAAACCGTGATGGCACCGTTTTATCTACAAATTTGAACCGCTGCCAGATAGTTTTCTATTGTTTCAGGCATGTAAAAATTTATGTCCTACATATATTCATGTAAAACATATTTTTTTTATTGCTGACAGGTTAGCGTTTGGCTGTAATCTACCATATGATAAGTGATTCAATCTAACATAATAGCGCGCTAATTTCGAAGCTTTTTACTAATCCAGACTTAGACAAATTAGAAAATACAATTTCCTAAATCGAACCAATTACCTGTACTAGAGAAGCGAGGGTACGGAATATAATTCAGACAAAATTTGTATTTAATTTGTCACTAAAACCTGTTCTGTCTAGCAGTGCTGTAATCCTTTTTATTCTTATACAATGAAAGTAAGTTGTACAAAAGACGGCGTACATGCCAGAAACCACGGTAGTTATTCTGGAGTCATTAATATATTGTACTAAATCTGATCGGTCAACCGCCAACCCCGCCCCTCCTGCACCTACCTCAATACCTACTCGTCACGGCGCTTGTGCGTGCCGGGTGAGAGAGTAGTATAAAACGTACCCAATGAATTTGTAGGGTTATCGTTCGCCTTAGACTCCCGATCGGAGTCGATAATACAACTAAGTGCGAATTGTGACACTGAAAAAACCACGGAGAACAGAAGCGCGAACCCTGAAACCTGAACCAAAGACTGACGACCGAACCGTAGGACCTGAAGACCTCAAGCTATAAAGAACCTAAGATCAAAGCCCCGAACCCCATACAGCCCACTGAACCCGGAGGGATTTCTTTGAACCTGAATCCCTTCCCATCGACGCTAAATCGCGTAAAGCTAGCCCACAAACCACCCGAGTAAAGTGACTAATAGTAAGCCTTAAATAGAATAATCCTAACCTCTTCACTACATCCAGCATATCCTTGCACTAGTTGAATCGCACCGCAAAGGCTCTACGCTGTCATTCAATATCCCAATTAACGTCTTCTGTGACAACATGCCCTAGATATTTATATTCGGCAAATTTCTTCAGCTTTTTGCCATTTACATTAATCGCTGTAGTAAGATAAATATTATTGCTAACATTAGAAACAAGGCCATGACTGGCTGCATATTTTTCACAATGTTCTAGTATCACTCTAATCGATCCTGCCGTTGGATCCAATAGCACGATATTATCGGCGTAGCTTATATTGCTCACACTGATAATATCCAAGCAACCCTTACCCATTTTACTCACCTACACAATTTGATGATTTATATAGAGGTTAAACAATTTGGGTGATGTTAGTCCTCCTTGCCTTACCCCACACTACAGTTTAAATAGCACAGAATGTGTTCCCCAACGTATGGCATTTGTCTGATTGGAATACACAGAAGATATTTCGTTTTAGTTACTAAATAACCTTGACATTTGATAATTAATAGAACAAGAGAATTTTATCAAAATGTTATATCGCATTATTTATATTTTAAACAGGCAATAGCCGTAAACTTTCTGCATTCATTAAGACAATGGCCATTGTTTCGGGCAGAAATTTTTAGCCTCCTTGACACGAAATATTCTATTTTATGCCTTTCCATACTATTTTAATGGGATTTTTTTTGACGCTGGGAAATGCATTTACGCACCCCGACTGTGGGGTCGGGAGTGTGGGACTCCGCGAGGGGGAAGAACTCGCAATACCCACTAAAACCCAGCGGGACCGTCGTCAACCATGAGTGGAGAGCCAGAGGCTCGTTGAGGCATTCCTCTCTGACCCCTCGGTTGTAGTCGGCTCACAGATATTCTACAAGGGGAGGAGTTGCATGAACCTCCGCCTTCTGTTTCCTACTCCTCTATTATTTTAATGGGTAAAATCTACAAAAATATCACATTTAATCCGTAGGCAACATAAAAACTTTGTCATATCAGTAGCTGATACGCTGACGTATAAGAACAAAGTTTTATTACTGTTGTTGTTGTTTTCTTGCCCATATCCCACTAGGTGGGGTCGGCACAGCATGTTTCCTTTCGCCACTTCACTCTATCCGCTGTCATTTCTACATTCACATCCTTAATACACATATCCTCTTTTACACAATTCATCCACACTTTTTTTGGTCGCCCTCTCCCGGCCCTGCCGCTTACCATCATATTTAGGAGCCTCTTACATACATGGCTATCCTCCCTTCTCATTACATGTCCATACCAGGCTAATCTTCCACTCCTTAACTTCTCGGTCACTGGTGCTACTTTCACACTTCCTCTAATATACTCATTCTTAATCTTCATTACTATAAAATAGATTATAATGAATCAATCTTAGAAACTAGATAATTGCAATCTATGGAAAGTTTTTACAAAATTTTGATGGGAACAATTCCGTCTAACGTGACTTTTGAATAACTTTCAAAAGGAAGCAAAGGAAGCAAAGGAAGCTTTCAAAAGGAGTACACATTCGCCGATTTAGCAAAATTTTTGAATGATACTCCGCTTCTATTGGTCGGATTTGCTTTCTGGATAAATGGACTATCTAAATTTAAACAATTTTTCAAATGAAACCAGTAGTTCCGACCAAACAACAAATTATACAATTTCTCCAGAGTATACCGTCTATAACAACTGCAGTTTTTTTTAGATGTGATGATCTACAATGCAGCTATTAAATCTCACATCTCATCTGATAAAGTGTAAAAGTATTTATTATAAAACATACACAATCAGTTTCCACGAAAGATCAATATTTATAAACTTCACGTTTTTGTAAACATTACTGTGCTTGTTATTTATCGGAGTTTTCTTTTTCATCGTTTGTAACAAGGCAAGGTCTCCGTAAACACAGAAAATTTAAAAGTCTACAACAAATTTCAACAATAATCCTGTCTCCGCACGATGGTCTTCACGTACGTTTGATATAACAGTAGAAGGTAAAACTCCAGTACAATTTGTCCGTTTTTATTGAATTTCATACATCCTAGATAGTAAGTCGTTGAACCTTAAGTGCAGAGAACAATACCGTATCGATACAGCGATAAGAAAGCGGTTTATCGTGACAGATAGCCCCGATGGCTGACGTGATGTTTCATCGACAAAAAAATATAACAAAAGGAGTGAAAGTGCATTAGCGTAATAATCACCCGCGGCCGAACCACAATGATCCAGTCCACGGTACCGATTATACGGCGAATTATTAAATACTTATGGGACAAAAGTGAAATTATAACAAATTATTAAATTACTGACTCGACAGACATTGCGCTACCGTAAATATGTATATAGATTTCGAAAATTAGTAGACGATCGTATTATTTTAATCCAATCAAAACATTGATATAGAACGAGCTACCTCTGACGATCAGAAAGGCTAATTCTTTGTGTACGTCGTCAAAGTCCACTGAATCTGCCGATCCATTTAAATATACATAGCATCACGCCTCATTCCCTTCGGGGTAGGCAGAGACAACATCCTTCCACTTGCCACGATCCTTGCATATCTCCTTCGCTTCTTTCATTCTCAGTAAACCTTTCATACTAGATCCTCGGTTTGAAGTACTCCTGACCTGGCCCCTTATTTCAAATGTGCTGGTCTTCCCTTCCAACTTTCCCATGCACTCTTGATATATCTTTTTGTCAGTCTCCTTTCATTCATTCTCTCTACATGCCCAAACCATCTAAGCATACCTTTCTCAATTTTAGTCACCACATCTTCTCGTTCTCTTATCACACAATTTCATTTAAACAACTATATATGACGGCAGCAACGTTTTTTAATGTTGGTAACAGGTGTGCAGCGGGCTAGCAACAAACATCTACCAACATTCAAACTACCCCCACTCCCAGAAACTAGTATAAAAGGGCTTGCATTAGACTGTCGGGCATTCTTACTCGTAGTTGTGTCCGGTGCACACCTTGCACCCATAAATTATTGGTTATTGTCATTTAATTAAAAAATTAATTAATAATTTAGTTTAGAGTAATAAATAATCTCTATGAAAATTCACTGTGGTTGTCTTTATTTAAACGACGGCAGACCAGAACCCGATATATACAATAATATAAAATTCGTATTGTTTACGTAGAATGTCCGACATTAGTCATTTTAAAAATACTTTACGGATATTGAAAAATTCTTGATCTCAAGGAGGTAATGAAAGAATTTTTAAATCGCTACAGTAATTTTCAGCTAGATAAAAATATAAAGTGTACAGTTACTTCG
Source organism: Elymnias hypermnestra (assembly GCA_015832385.1). Taxonomy (NCBI): domain Eukaryota; kingdom Metazoa; phylum Arthropoda; class Insecta; order Lepidoptera; family Nymphalidae; genus Elymnias; species Elymnias hypermnestra. Next base: position 1,182,181 of record JACTOM010000897.1, on the reverse strand, counting down.
GTGGGTGTCATTTGTATCCTTGGAATATGAGCTTACTCACCAGCCGCAGGCCCAGTTATAAGGCTCGCTGCAATTTGATTTAGATTGACATTTTTCAATTCGTTATATCTTTTTAATAGCGTCATCATCATTTTCTTGCCCTTATCCCACTAGGTGGGGTCGGCACAGAATATTTCCTTTCGCCACTTCTCTCTATCCGCTGTCATTTCTACATTCACACCCCTTACACACATATCCTCTTTCACACAGTTCATCCACACTTTTTTTTTTAATTAATGCATTTGTATTAGATATCCATAATTTTTGAGAGTGTAATGCAGAATTCCATGGACAGCCAAACGCACAAACGTATCTATTCTATCGCAGCTCGGAATCAAGGTCAGGCTCTCATCTATAAACGAATTTTGGCTTTTTAACCGACTTCAAAAAAAGGAGGAGGTTATCAATTCGTCTGTATTTTTGTTTAATGTTTGTTACCTCATATCTCTCGACTGGGTAGACCGATCTTGATGATTGTTTTTAAAATGAAAGGTGGTACTCGTCATAGGATCCCATTTTTTTTCAATCCAGTTCTGATAATGGCATCCATGAGAAAACCGGATAAGTGTTAAATTTGCATTAAGCATGTGCGCGACAAATGGACGAATAACTAAAGATCTCGGCAACCGATTTCGATCATTCTTTTAATTGAAAAGGATAAACTTCAAAGGGTTGTTTTGTGGTAGTTTGGTTAGGTTCTGATGAAGGGATCCATGACAAAGTGATGGAACTCTTCAATTCTTACAAGCAAATCAACGATACTCGGCAGAATCTTCCATAAGCTAGCCAGATATTTGAGTTGCCTACCGTAACTTTGGTATGGTCAAGTGCTAGTCGTAGTTAAATATGAAGATCAATGGATCTCCTCAACGGCTTACAGTAAGAGTGCGGTTTTTGGCAGAAAATATAAGTGTCTGTAATCAAATAGCAATGAGCTTACGATTGTTGCTGCATTGCAACACGTTCACTTCTGATTCACTAAAGAATACGAAGAACACTATAAAAGAATACGCAATTATTTCTTTCTTTTTAGATCATATTAATATATTTGTAAAATATCTTGAAGGCGGTTCTTTTTTAGATAAAATTTTTATTCAGCCTAGCGAAGATGGTCACCAAAAAAAGCGGGTGGAAAGCGTGGATCCGTTCTCGATTGGGATCTTACCAGGACCACGATCTTCAGTCATGAAGGAGCGATTGGCAATAAATTAGAACTAGAACTACATATCCAGGGTTGTTAAATAGTTAAATTGTTGTCGATTCGCACAAAAAACACTTTCGCACGAGATGCTTTACGCCAGCCGTAAGTCACTGGTTCGGCGAGATCTTATCGCAGCTATATATCTCTGTTTTAAATACACAGAACATAGATAAGTGACCGGCACGTCGCCGCGAACACTCGCTAACGAGCTGCTTAGCATTTGTGGACGTGACTATAATAAATATACCCTCAAAGATTAAATAGCGAATGTCAGTTTCGGCGTATTTTGATACAGACACAACTTTCTAGTCCTCGTTGAGCTGATTTGCGCAAATCCCGAGTGCGAATGCGAAACCACTTGTCAGAGTGTAAAGGCTCCTTACACGATGTTTAAATTTACTATCCATGCTTTCGAGAAATCGATTCGGTTACAAAATTTCATAATACGAGTATTTAAAAGGTTTTAGGAGACAAAAAGTTTATTGCGCTTTCGTAGATTTAGAAAAGGCCTATGATCGAGTGGTGAGCAAAGCTGTGGTCAACGTTATCTACGTATGGGGTGAGCGGTTTTCTGATTCAAGCATTGAAGTCTCTCTATGAGGGTTCTAGTGCTTGTGTCTAAATAAACAGTTTGACAGATTTAAAAGAAAGTATGTATGGGGTAAGAATGAATGAATTACTCGTCAAATGTTTACTCTACGCTGATGATCAAGTAATGCTTGCGTCATCCGCTAATGAGCTACAGGAGATGCTAAATATTATGAATGAAGCTTTGAAAGGGAAAGTAATGGAAGTGAATGTAAACACGAAAGTATTCTTTTGAAAGAGATGAATCTATGATGAATGGCAATATTTTGTTAGATAGGGTACAAGTGGAAGAGGTGAAAGAATTTGTGTACTTGGGATCCAAATTTACAAAAGATGGAACATGTGAAAGTGATATTGAAAGCAGAGTAAATGCAGGGAATATGGTAAATGGTGGTCTGCACGCCTTTATGAATAGCCAGATGGTGTCTCAAAGGGCTAGACTGGCAGTGCATGCTGGAGTGTTGGTGCCAACACTTATGTATGGTAGTGAAAGTTGGGTATGGCAGAAGAATCACAAAAGTAAAATAAATGCGGTAGAGATGAGAGCGTTGAGTAGTATGAGTGGATTAAAACTGAGTGACAGAGTAAGAAGTATTGTAATAAGAGAACGTCGTGGTATAAAAAAGGAAGACGTAGTGACTAAAATTGAGAAAGGTATGCTTAGATGGTTTGGGCATGTAGAGAGAATGAGTGAAAGGAGACTGACAAAAATGATTTATGAGTCAAAGAGTGAGTTGCTGGACGAAATCCAGGACATTTGAAATAAGGGCCAGGTCAAGAGTACTCTAATCCGACGAACTAGTATGAAAGGATTCATGAGAATGAAAGAAGCGAAGGAGATATGCAAGGATCGTGGCAAGTGGAAGGACGTTGTCTCTGCCTACCCCTATGGGAATCAGGCGTAATGATATGTATGTATGTATGTTTTACGAGACAGCTCCCGAAAACGAAGACAAATTATTGAATTTATGCAATTTTACTTCTTTACTTCTATATTCTTCTTTACTTCTTCATTTCTACTTTACTTCTCTTAAAACAATCACTTCACGAGACACAGCTCGAAAGACTAACTCATACAATTCGTAATATTACATATATACAGCATGCTTTTGGTATTTTTAAGTGTTGCCATTATTCCACTCAATAATTCCCAACATATCAGAGCTATCAGTGTTGTCACCCAACTATCTATAGCCTAACAGATAGTGCTGATGTCACCTTTGATGATGAGACGGAAAAACATCGATCCAGATAAAAAAATCATGTTATTTATTAGCATTATTTACGCTCCGTCGTGTTAGTACAACTAATGAAACGAAAGTTTCATTAAAAAACACGACCGGCGCCAATGTGCGTGTAAAAGAAACGACCAAATTGAGCGAACGTGCGAAAAACCATTGCGCTGCGCCCTTGCGTTCGTTAACCCGAGCGTCAGCTGTTTGTGTTTCATTGTTGTTTTTTTATATGAAGCGTAAAAAAATGCTAATAAAACATGACCTTTTTAAATCAGGATCGATTTATTTCCGTCCCATAATCAATGGTGTCATTAGTACTATCATCTGTCTTCGTTTTTGGAAGCGGTCTCCCAGTGCCTTAAAATTGACGAATATTAAATAAAAATGCACCTTTTTTTAGTTACCATTTTAAATTCATTTCAATATAAAATTTCGAAAAGAGAATTTACAAAATATTTTATATTTTATGAAAAATACTATATTAAATGACGAGTGGCAAATTGAAATGCCACATGCTGTTTGTAAGTATTAAAAATATCAGACCTTCAAACGAGTTAGCATTAAAAAGCGCTGCACATTATGGTGGCGGTAATCATGCGTTTCATCCGCAAAAATTTTCACCTATAAATCTAAGATGGCGGACGACACAACGGACTGAGGATCCCGAATTAAGATATCGCTACTAACATATTGTCATAAATAAAGCCTTATTTTTGAGCTAATTAAACTGGGCTATAAAAATGATGGTACAGTCTACGATGGCAGCGAGCTAATCCGGTAAAAGCCTGTTTACCCCTTACAGTTTTAATAAGGCATCGTACAATCGCAATCTATTCGCTTGACGACATGTTTTTGAGTGAGTAGAGTGTTACCAAAGGCGCCAGTGAACCAAATTGGTAAATGGAACTTCCCAAATCGAATCTAGGATCTCTGCTAACGAGTATTGTACCTATAAATAAAGAATTATTGTTTGCTGATAAGCGGACGTATCTACAAACCGTGAGCAGGTAGCGAAACCTGTTAGTAAACTGTTATGTCAAACAATATTCGTATTTCAGTGCGGCAATTGTAATAAACTCCATAATCTCGGCCATATCACAGTAGCGTTGATAACAAGCAAGTTTGTTGCAAACGACGCTAAGGCAATCCCCAACAAAGACATTACGCTGAAGCGACGATAAAACGAGCTGTTACATAAAATCAAACGACATTGGACGAACAGAAGACTGGTCAAATAAATCTATATGTCGCTGCGATACATACATACATACATAGCATCACGCCTCATTCCCATAGGAGTAGGCAGAGACAACATCCTTCCACTTGCCACGATACTTGCATATCTCCTTCGCTTCTTTCATTCTCATTAACCCTTAAGTGAAATGTTCGCCTTGGTCTTCCCCTTCCAACTTTCGCATTCACTCTTGACTCATAAATCCTTTTTGTCAGTCTCCTTTCATTCATTCTCTCTACATGCCCAAACCATCTAAGCATACCTTTCTCAATTTTAGTCACTACGTCTTCTTTTATACCACAACGTTCTCTTATCACACTATTTCTTACTCTGTCACTCAGTTTTAATCCACTCATGCTTCTCAACGCTCTCATCTCTACCGCATTTATTTTACTTTTGTGATTCTTCTGCCATACCCAACTTTCACTACCATACATAAGTGTTGGCACCAACACTCCAGCATGCACTGCCAGTCTAGCCCTTTGAGACACCATCTGGCTATTCATAAAAGCATGCAGAGCACCATTTACCATATTCCCTGCATTCACTCTCCTTTCGATATCACTGTCACATGTTCCATCTTTTGTAAATTTAGATCCCAAGTATACAAATTCTTTCACCTCTTCCACTTGTTCCCCATCTATCAAAATATTGCCATTCATCATAGATTCATCTCTTTCAAAAAGCATAACTTTCGTTTTGTTTACATTCACTTTCATTCCTTTCCCTTTCAAAGCTTCATCCCATAATTATAATGGAAATTACTTCGTGTGACATGTTGATTTACAATCAAATGATTGCTATACCGGAGTTAGCTAATTATAATCAAAATTTAAGAGCTGATTTATTAATTACCTTTGATTTTGTTAGTTTCTATTGTCTTGTTTTATTTCTATTGTTAAAATTAAACTTAGCTAAAATGAATGCTTACTACGCCTAATAACTTTAGGACTTTTATATTTTATAATTGATAATGATTGGAATTGATTTTGTTACGTCATCGATTAACTATCGTGTTAAAAAGTGTTTTGATGCTCTTTGTGACGTCATCGTTGTTGAGGCGGGGAGACCTTTTATAAAGGTGTGACGCGAGAGCGAGGCTCTCCGATCCCTTGGCAACGGAAAGCCAAATACCTAGGAGTCACCCTAGATGCGTGCATGCACTTCAACAAACACATTCCCACCGTCCGTGGCAGGGCAGCGTTTGTGCTAAGTAGCCTCTATCCCATGATCTGCAAGAAAGTAAATTGTCACTGCGCCACAAGGTGACACTCTACAAAACTTGCATCCGGCCCATATTCTCTTATGCGAGCGTAGTGTTCGCTCACGTTCCTGTACGCCGACTGGTTTGACTCCAGACTCTGCAGAACAAATTCATGCGCAACGCCGATCTCCACAGAGATCTCGACCTCACAAGGGTCCTCGTAACTATTTCAAAACGCTCTCCGTAGACTACTTCAAGAGAGCCATCAGTCACCCCAACCCTCTCATTAGGAATGCCGCTTCTTATGGGATTAGGCTTAACATCCCGCCTTGGAAGAGGCGGCCCAAACACGTCCTTGACGACCCAGACGACCAGATTACTATTGACAACGCCCCGTACACTAACACACACACACAGCGTCTTCGCCGGCGAAGACGAGGTACCCGCTATCTGACGCACGGCCAACAGTCGCGGACCCATGGGCGCCAAGATTAAGCACCTGTCTGATTGTCCATTTCAGCAGCAGCAAACGTTGCTCTAAGCCTAGTTCCGAGCCTCGCAGCAGGCGCCCTTAGAGCAACGTTTTCCCCCGACGCAGCAGGGCTCTTCTATGGGCCCACCCCTCGGCAGAGCTTCTGCGCTCGCCGTCCCTCTCGGTTACGCTGTCAAAGCCAGTAGGGCTAACAGCAACTACACACTTCGAAAAAAAAACGAGGTGCGCAGTCTACTGTTGGATTTTGCTCAGACAACATTGTAAAGTAGAATCCCTGTTGGTTTTAATAAAATATTGTTTGATCTTGACTCCAAAGTGTTCTTGACTTGTTCAATGGATTTAATAGCTTTAATTTATCGTCACCTGTCGCATTATTGCCCAATTTGAAAATCCTTACTGTCTTTTATTACATAGCAGACCAAATTGAAAATAAGCCTGCTTTTATAGAGTGAAATATTAAATTATTGAAGTTCTAAGAATCGCTGACCTTTTTATTTTAATAACTCCCCAGTCCATATTTGACATATATGATCGCGATTTCTCTCCTTAGTTTAGAAAATAGTACATTTTTGTTTAATTTAGGTATATAATATGTCAAGATTTTATTTAAATAGCTTGAAATGTAATAATAATTGTTAGAAGTATATGAAAAAATCACGTCGCTTGTAAGATTTCATCAAACATCTGCCTAATCCCTTAGAGATATAACAAAACAATGTATAGTGGCATAATTCCCTTTTTATATGTTACAAATACACTATATCATTTTATTTTCACACTCTCCGTATGTATTAAATATTTTATTAACAATATCCTTCCTTGTTTATTCATATTTATGAAATAGCTTGATCGTTATACTTGTTTTGCGAAAAACAATTTTTAAAATATCAATTTGCAATAGGTGGGGCGATAGTCGATGTAATTTTGTCAATAAAATGACACCGTCGAGAAGCGATAGACGATTGTCCCGATTTGTCACGCGTTAATATGGTAATGAACCTCGTTGCGAAGCGCGAAGTCCGAGAAATCACCGATTTCGTATCTAACCGGTTCACGTCGGATTACTCACGTTTGTTTACCAAAATATTTGACAAACATTCTTTAATGACACTCTGTTATGTTGAACTATGCAAATATTGTTAAATTAAATAGCCCATGGGTTCTGCTAACAGTTTCTTTTACTTGAGTACAAACAAACATTTAGTAAGGTGACTAAAACTTTGATAGAATGCTAAGCAAAACAAAACCGATGGAGATTGTTTTGAGCTAGGAAAAGGGAAAGGACCCTTAAAGGAGATAGACCTTAGATTTTAGGTAGTTCTATAATATCATCATAAGCTTTACTTTAGAAATGTGGAAAATACTATATTTGACGATTCAAAAATGCTGTAAAACCTGATTTAAATTAAGCGATTTGGGCTTTCTGACAGATTGAAGTATAACCAACAAACAGACTGTTGATTTTCAAACATACATAGCATCACACCTCATTGCCATAGGGATAGGCAGAGACCACGTCCTTCCACTTGCCTTTCATACAAGTTCGTCGGTTGAGAGTACTCTTGACCTGGCCGTTATTTAAAATGTCCTGGATTTGGTTGAGGAACATTCGCCTTGGTTTCCCCTTCCAACTTTCCCATTTTCTCTTGACTCATAAATCCTTTTTGTCAGTCTCCTTTCGTTCATTCTCTCTACATGCCCAAACCATCTAAGCATACCTTTCTCAATTTTAGTCACCACGTCTTCTTTTATCCTACAACGTTCCCTTATCACACTATTTCTTAGTTTGTCACTCAGTTTCAATCCACTCATACTTCTCAACGCTTTCATCCCTACTGCATTTATTTTCCTTTTATGCTTCTTCTGCTATACCTAACTTTCATTTCCATACGGGAGTGTTGGCGCCATCACTCCTGCATGCACATCCAGTCTGGCCCTTTGAGACATCCTCTGGCTTTTCATAAAGTCGAGCAAAGCACCATTTACCATATTCCCAGCATTCACTCTTTCAATATCACTTTCACGAAAGCGCTTATTGACTCTACTATAATAAATTAAAAGTGTAAGTGTATATCGACGCCTCCCACGCATAAAGTCGGAACACGTATTTTAGGTAAAATGGTTTTTTTACGCCATTAAAACCCTATTAAACAGCCTTACAAGTTCCTGAAATCCGTATTGTCATAACTTTTATAAATAATGAAATTTTGAATCGATAAAAGTCTTAACATTTGAACGCTCCCGCGCACAAAGTCATGCCGATAGTTCCGACGATGTGCTGCGATCTATTGGACCGCGGCCGGCCATTCAGAGCGCAGTTCCGACGTCGTAAGTCAGGAATTGATATGAACGAAGTCTCTCAAGTTTAATTTTGAAAATATTCATGGATGTAGAGTTGTTTGTGTTTTTTAAGCATTGTGTGATTATAAACTAGTAAAATGAGCAATGTGTGTTCGTCTAGGTTTTTGAAATTAGTGTTAGATAAGCCCAACTCAAACAACGAATTGCCAACGGTCGATAAAGTTTTTGAAAATGGTAAGTTTTACTTTATTTATTTTTATTTTTATTCAATTCACTTGTTAATATATGTGATAATTATCATTAGAATAAATAATAATTAGTAGGTGATAGTGTTAAATAGATTTTGACAATATAAATATGATTCCGACGCATAAAGCCGGAACGTTCCATGTTAAGACTCTTTGCGCCGGAATCTATCACCAGCAGTGAATAGTTACGACTTTGTACTATGTAACGATTTTGTTCTAGGAGTCGTAACTTGGACTTACGACTATTTGCTTGGTTAAAAAATAAAGATAAATAATTGTATAAAGGCGGAATATATAGATACGACTTTGTTCTTTGCTTTGTAATAAAGATACGACTCTATGCTATTCAATTATAGCCAAAATAGCAGTAAAATTGATGTTAAAACTTCACAGTATAATTTACTTTGTAATTAACTTTAGTCTTTTAGTAAATTGGATGTCTTTATTTGCAGGATTAGAATCACAGGTACCACTCGAAGCTGAACACCATTGGAATTTGTATAAGTCAATGTTTGGTCAATCTTTCAATAATAGTAGTAGAAGTATGGACGGCAGTTTTTTACCAAATATTTTAGGGATAACAACGAATCCCGCTGCAATGCTACCAGTTTCATCTCCACTTCTGTCTCCAATTTTAAATGAATTAAACGCTAACGAAAGTATAGCTTCAGAGCCTTATACTGAAAATGTTTTACAGGAATCAGTTGATATTACAGAACCTTCTTTTGATATTACGCCCAAGCCTTCCCCAGATAACGATTTTTTTTAAAACAATGTGGCAACTTCGACTCGAATTATTAAGGAATATATCGGTTTGTGATGATAATGACAGTAGTCTTAGTAGACCCGATATCCCGCAGCTCAGTAACCTTTCGAGCCAGGATTCATCTGTTTGATCGTCAGCTGAAAATAACTAAAAGGCAGAAAACGACTCCGTCGCGTTGATGACTGGAAAGATATAAAAAGAAAATGTTTAAAGAACTTAGGAAAGCTGTATTTGAGGAGAAATGGTGTTCCAAGTAATGGAAAGAATTTAAAACAGCCATTTCTAACAACTTGCCGTCTTAAATGCTCTCAAAAATTTTCAACAGCGAGAGTGTATATTTTCTTCTTTTTGGCAAATTGGAGATCACTGTCGACAGTGGAATTATATCGTAAACCATACTGAAGTAGCCGACACTATGTATCCTTCTACTTTAAACGGTGTCTAGACGTATGAAATCAATTAAGTACTGCCTACCTTTTATTGTACCTAACTGTGACATACCTACTAAAATATTTGTTTGTAACAACAATGTTTTTAAACACTCTTTCTGTAGGAGAGAGAACTGTTCAAACAGCATTGGCAGAATGGCGTTCAGGTGGTGGCTCCGTTTCGCCTTGTCGCCGTGGTGGTACCAGAACCATTGTCATAGACGACGAAATAAAGGGCATTTTGTACCATGTGAAAACGTTCCAGACAGTAGAATCTCACTATGAGAGCTTAAGGATACTAACATTTTCTCTATTTAATGAGTGGTGTACTACTAAAAAAATATCAAGAAAAGGAACAACTGTCAGACAATATCGAGATATTATCAATCAGAATTTGAATATTTCATTTCATAAACCTAAAAAATATATCTGTAATGAGTACCATATTTACAACACAAACAAAAATACAATGACATAAGAAGAAAAAATAAAACAAGAAGTTCACATGAGTAATAATATAAAAGAGAAAAGAAAGCAAATGATAAAAAAGAGCCTTTAGAAGCCTAAAAATAATTATAGTCTGTTTTGATTTTCAAAAAATTTTGAACTGTCCTCATCAAAATGTTGGTTTATTTTATTACAAAAGAAAATTGGCAATTGTTACATGTAGTCTGAGATTAACGGGTAACATGGAGCATGTGAAGTAGCAAGTTGCTTATTTAAATTTATTGAAACCATAGTTAGTAGCGGTGCCAAAGGGTTCAGGTTTTGGTCCGAAAATTGGGAATTGTGGTCAAGATCGAAACCGTATTGTATTTGCTTTTAATACTTATGCAACAAAAAAATATGGTATAAACATATTTCACAAGTTTTTGGAGCGCGTGCATACAATTTTCAAATGATTCGGTTCACGGTTTGAAAGAAAGAAATGTATCCTTTAGTTAGGTGGTCAAAAATCAACCTCTAAACGATAACGTCATCGAAATGAGTGTTACAGATTTTCATAATTATAAAATTTTATTAGATGGTAGAAATTGGATTAAGAATTTTAATAATCAAAAAGTATCATGGGCCAAAATTAGAGATATTCATGTAGTGTCAAGTGAACCCTATGTTTTAAACTATCGTTATAATTTTAATGACGTAAATTATATGAATGTGATAACTAAAAAAGGTTACTCGTCCCGGAGAAATAATACATTATTATGTACAGAAGTATTAGTGCCATGTTATACTAGTCATTTACTTATTACATTAGCGAAATATAATAATTTATTTATGGCAAGGGCTCATTATACCTCAAGAGTATCATAGTTATTAGGTACAGTTGTCACAGAGCGGCTCTGTTGTAGAACAAAACAGTAGCAATACCTCTGAATAATATAAAATATAGCTCAATTAATTTAATTTCGACGAGTTTATTTGTTTATAGTATCACCAGTTAGTGAGTTTCAAAAGCTCACCGATAGTTTTATTATTCTAGAAAGAATTAACGTTATTTTCTTTTGTTTTATGTTTATTATAACCTCCATGGTGATTTAAGAAGACTGAATTATGTTCCTATGATTAAAATGACTGTAATAAAGTTGATTTGAGCTTTTTCTTTGTTGTTTTCAATTGTTAAATACATTGTTAAGACCCCGTATTTAAAAAATACAGAGAATTTACACGTCGCACAAAGTCGTATTTCAAACATACGACTTTATTCTAGTTGTCTATACGAGTCTAATTGAAAGCATATAGTCGTAACAATGAGATACGACGTTTTTCTACTAAGCATAAGGTCGTAAGTTACTAAAATGAGCTTTTTTTCCATAAATCTGATTTCTTATAACATCCAAGTTATACATATATTTTCTTTAATTAAGAATTGACAGCGTAGTATAATTTTTTTTTGAGAAAACCGTTTACAAATCATTTTTATCATAAAAGTATACAAAAAATGCTCTCCTGAAAAATTACGTTTTTATCATTACGACCTTATGCGTAGGAGGCGTCGATATGTGGGCATGCGTAGAGGATGAAAACCATTTTTGGTCTTTAACATCCCACTGCTGGGCACAGGCTTCCTCACTCGTATGAAAGAAGGATTTCAGACAACTTGGCAGGCATAATACAAAGTGCACTCTCCATTCCTTCACTTCCATAGTCCGATGTGAGGGCAATCCGACACGATCAAGGGAGAACAAGTGAGAGTTTAATTTAATTTTATTTAAAATACTATACAATATAAAGGCCCAACAGATACTTATACATACTTACCCATAAGAAATTTCACTTCAATTGTTTTGTTGTTACAAATGTGATTTTGTTTATGAAATCTGTTGCAACACACTTATCTATCGATCTATTGATAGTAATAGATACCTACAAGTCAATTTACCAGGACAACGAAATGCAATTCAAATGTATGCAAACGTTTAACCGGACAACAGTAGCACGTTAACTTCTAGATAGATACAATCAACTGTACCGTATATGGGCGTGATAATAAACCGCTACAGACTCACAATGCAACACCGATATCGTTTTCACTTTTATCGATAAAATCTTATCGACGGAATCGTATCGATAATGGTGATTCACTAAGATAAAGCGTACGCCGCCCTCTCTTATAAACGGTTGCTACAATAAGCCGTTTTATAGCGAACATAATGGCTTAATCAAGTTTAGAGTAGAAAGTAGCTTACTATATTGTAACACCACGCGTAATTCCAGACTCCGTGGGAATGTGGGGATATTTGTACTTACTAAAATTACGAAAGGAGTCTGCCAAGTCAATCACAAATAATTTTGAAGTTCTTTGATTGAGTTATTGAGTGAGTTTAGTAAAACCATCTTCGAGTAACATCTGTTGGTTGGATGGTTTCAAAATCTTTAGTGAACATAGAAAGCACAATTTTACTGCTTTTATAGCGAGCATAATGGCTTCATTAGATTCAAAGTAGAAAGAATCTTACCACAGTGTACTTTTGTTGCGGCATCACCCACATGACACCCGATGCAGTGAACATATGGGCAAATCCGCACTTGTAAACATTGAGATATGATCTTGCAGCAAGTGATTCTCTATGATTTATATATAAATAGCATACAGCATAGGGGCGTAGGGTTCTCCGCCAACATCGTCATTAATGGCATCCATAATTTAATTTCTTATACTGTGGGAGTTTGTGGGTAATGCTGGTGCAATCAAACCTTTATTGATTCACTCGGATTATAATGTTCCCGACATCAACTTAAACAAACTCATTAACAATATTTACTTTTCGTTGTGCCCAGGGATGTCTTTAGAGCAATCCCAATCACGTAGGAATATGGAGATATGAGAAACCCCTTACGTAAAACAACTAAATTAAAAGTTAATTGCGAATATATACTAGCTGTAGCTGTGACTGCCTCATTGGTCTAGTGGTTAGCATGTTCGACTACAGATATGAGGTCCTGGGTTCGAGTCCCGGGTCTGGCCAATTCAAATATCAATATAGAGTTTTCTATTAAGATTTTCTCAATATTTGCCCGAAGTTGGGAAGTTGGTGGTGTGCTTCACCCCCGTGCCTCGGAGAGCACGTTAAGCCGTCGATGGCTAAACGTGCTCTCCGAGGCACGCCTGATCTCTCTCTGTTCGTGTCGGATTCCCGTCACATCGGACTATGAGAGTGCATTTGGGTACTATACCAGCCAATCCGCAGTGGAGCAGCGTGGTGGATCTATGCTCTAAAAACCCTCGCTCTTCGGGGTGAAGAGGCCTGGGCCCAGCAGTGGGAGGTTAATGGGCCGCTACTAACTTACTTACTAGCTGTAACCTCTCGAGTAGTTTCCGATCTAGTAGGAATATGGGGAAATACGTGATACAAAGTGCTAGGAGACCGCTTTCGAAAACGAAGATAGACTATAGTACTAATGACACCTTAGACAATTAAATGGACACATGAGCTATTTCTAAATGTTGGCTTTTTTTGAAGTGAAACTTCTTTAGGCGCATGAGGGTAAAGTTTTTACGAATGAAACGAGTGATTGGTGTCACGTAGATGTGCAGCATCTTTAATGCTAATTCGTTTGAAGGTTAGGCAGTTTTAATATTACAAATAACATGTGGCATTTTAATTTGCCACTTTTCATTTGAGATTTCAATAAATTATTTGTATTAATTTTAGACACTTAATATTTTAATGACAATTACATTCATTAAATTCCAAACATATCTTCCTTTTTCCATCTAAGTCTCGGAAATATAAACAAGACTTAAAAATAGTTTTCCAAAGAAGTTTCACTACTGACTTGTGTACTTTTTATACACGCACTTTTGTTTAGTAAAGTAATGTTGTTTTTGTGATAATATCGTTTCAATTAGCTGTACTAACATGATGGAGAGTGAATAATGCTAATAAAAGGTTTTTAAACATGTTTATTTTTATTCAGCATCGATTTTTTTGTGTATCACATCGAATTGTCAACTTAAACCATTATTTAAACCAAGATAATAACGGAATGTTTTAATAAATTATGAGTCAGTAAGTGAGTTTAACAGTCTGAAACCATCTTCGTATTATTGCCTTTTTAATGTACGTGGTTTGGGGTACATTAAATGGATGGTTTTTGAGTTTTTAACGGACATATATCCAAACAATTCCAGAATTTTATAAAGCATAATCAAGTTTAAAGTAGAAAGTGGCCTAACGCTTGTCTACATTATACTTTTATGCAACGAATTAACGGTCACCTTGCCGTTACGTAAGAATAACAAATTTCAACCAATGACTACACTTTGACTCGGCTGTCGTCAGTCAGTGACTTCTGCTCGTAATTACGATGAGTATCAAATACTCTATAAAACTTTTTTTTTCTTTTCACGCTGGGAAATGCTTTTACGCACCCCTACCACGAGGGTAGGGAGTGTGGGACTCGCTAGCTTAGCTAGAAAACCCACTAAAACCCAGCGACACCCTCATCACCCTGAATTGGAAGAGTCAGAAGCTCCCTTACGCATTTGCTCTGACACTTCCGGTTGCAAATGACAAAGAGTGGTTAAGGGGGAAGCAAAAGACGTTCAAAAAGACGCCTTCTACCACCCGGCCTCCGCCTTCGCAGGGGCGGGGCTTCCGCAGCACATTCCCTATCTCTCTCCATTGCCTCCTTCAACGAGATGACACCCTCGCAAAACGAGGCAACTGCATTCCATCCTACCTCACTGCCAAGCATTGAGTCGATTATAATTGGCAATGAGAGATTCTCCGGACATTCTACCGCAGTGTGATCTGCCGTATCGACGGATGGACCACACCGGTGGCAGACAGGTGATTCCTCACGCCAAGCTATCTGGTGCAAGTACTTACCGAAACATCCATGTCCGGTCAGCACCTGCACCAGTCTGAAAGAAAGCGATCCGTGCTGCCTAGATAGCCATTGTTCTAGGCGAGGACGAATCGCCTCCACCGTGTTCACGCCCGCAATTGGGGATTCGAGATCCTCCTTCCACACTTGGATTAGAAGCCTGTCCGCCTATAAAACTTGGTATGTGCATAAAAATATCGCACCCTATACAATATATGTCTTGTCAGTGTAATTTCCACGCGATAAAACGTGTTCTGCAAAAAAAACTTGAACATAGTCTGTGGATAAGACAGACAAACTCAAAAACCATTCGTAATGAACACAAATTGGATCTTTTTATGAACACTTCGAATTAGCTCCTGAATGTAGTAATTAGATTAGTCTAAACCCTGTCTCCTGACCACCAAGAACACAAACAATAAGTAGTAAAAAGCAACTAAATTCTAGTATTCGTCGTCGTCGTCGTCGCCTCAACCGATGGACGTCCACTGCTGGACATAGGTCTCACATAATGATGTCCACAAGGCCCGATCTTGCGCCGCCTGGCTCCAGCGGCTACCGGCGACCCTCTTTATGTCGTCGGTCCACCTTGTGGGGGGTCTCTCTACACTGCGCCGCCCGGTGCGGGGTCGCCACTCCAGCACATTCGGGCCCCAACGTCCATCGGTCCGTCCAATTCTAGTATTATATTTGTCAAATACAATCCAAATTGTATATAACACTTTGATGACTTTCTATTTATAATATATTAAATACAAGATTCTACCATCTGGAAAAGGAGTCCATTATATTTTAAAGAGAATTTCTTGTATTTGTATTTATACTTTCTACTGCTCGTTAGTTCCGCTAAGTTCAGAAAAAAAAGATTTAAAAGGTGAGTAAAAATGAATAAAATGTTTGGAATATAGTAAAAAGTGTTTACGGACTCTCTTCTCTCTATAACGTTGTGTATGAGTAACGAAAGGATCTTAGTAACTTTAGATAATATGAAAATATTACCATATTTGAAGACTCAAAAGTGCTTTGTCACTGTGGGTAGTTACACAGTAACACCGCCCATAGGTGTGGGACTCGGTGAGGAACGAGGCCATGGAATACCCTTTAAATACCAGCTAAACTCTCTTCATCCATGAGAGAGGCACTAGAGGTTCAACTTCATTCCGGCCTGGTATCCCAGACGAGTCTGACTTAGGATACCCAAAGGCAGTTGGACAATTAGCCTGCCAGCCTAATGGTTCTAAGTTCCGATCTGTATTATTTTATGTATAATATTGTCCATGATAATCCCGACTATGGATTTTTGAAGACCGAACACATGTTCCATAATGTCTCTAAGGCAAGGAAAGCTGGAGCGCTTCGCAACCATTCTATGTTTTTGCTCTGGAAAATGCATTTACGTACCCCGATAAAGGATTTTTCCAATCGGGAGTGTGGAACTCGCAGATAACAGAATACTTATTTAAACCCAGTGGAACCCTTCTCAGCAATGAGTGATATCACTAGAGGTTCCCTCACCGCATTTCACTCTAGTGACCAGGATGACACCGACTGTTAGGACCAACAATTCAATAGGGCGAAGCCTCCTTCTCCAAAGGCCAGGAAGGGCTTCAGCCGCTTGCTCCTTTAACCTCTCATTTGCTTCCATCAGCGAGATGACGGTCTCGCAAAAGAAAGCAACCGCCCTCCACCCAACTCCACTGGCGAGCATTAATTATGCTCTCCAGTTAAAGAATCTCTAACCAGCGATAACAAGATACGCTGGACACTATGCCAGAATAGAATACGACGTATCTACAGGAGCACCACACTCATGACAAGCGGGCGTTTCCTCACGGCCAATGACCTGGTGCAGGTACTTGCCGAAGCAATCGTGGCCGCTCACCACCTGCCCCAGACAGTAGGAAAGAAATCCGTGCATCTGATGAGCCAATTGACCAGATGAGGTCAGATCACCTCCACTGTGACATTACCCGCAGTTGCATACCCAAGATCTTGCCTCCATTTTTCGATCAGAGCTCTATCTGCTAGAGCCTAGACCCTCCGAACATGGTAGTCTTAAGAGTCAGTGCTTTTGGAGGTCCTTTTAATTACTGCACTGTTAGGCGACTTCAAGCACTTCCACCCAAGCTTCGCACCTAAAATGTTCTGTATCAAACTCCGAAATATCACATTCAGCCACAGTAAAGCGTGAACTGCCTCATTGGTCTAGTGGTTAGCATGTTCGACTACAGACATGAGGTCTTGGGTTCGAGTCCCGGGTCGGGCCAATTCAAAAAAATGGATATTGAGTTTTCTATTAAGATTTTCTCAATATTAGCTCGAAGTTAGGAAGTCGGCGGTGTGATCCACCCCCGTGCCTCGGAGAGCACGTTAAGCCGTCGGTCCGGCGCCTGATCTCTCTCCGGTTGTGTCGAATTACCGTCACATCGGGCTATGAGAGTGAAGGAATAGAGAGTGCACTTGTGTACTATGCCTGCCAATCCGCAGTGGAGCAGCGTGGTGGGTCTATGCTCTAAAAACCCTCTCTCACATGAGTGAGGAGGCCTGTGCCCAGCAGTGGGAAGTTAATGGGCTGCTACTTAAAGCGTGAACGGCTTTAGTGACTCATAATTCCGCCGATGAGTCAGCTGCAGGAACCTCTGCATCCTGATTAGATAGCGTTTGTAACTTTCCCCTTTGAAACAGCATTTCGCGACCCTAATACGAATTAATATTGCTAAGATTACAAGTCCGACTTGCGAAATATCTACAGTATCAGTTACGTAAAGAATAATCCCGGCCCGTGAGGCCCGTTTGCTATTGTTGCAATTTAATTTAATTTGTTGGTGCCAACACTTATGTATGGTAGTGAAAGTTGGGTATGGCAGAAGAATCACAAAAGTAAAATAAATGCGGTAGAGATGAGAGCGTTGAGAAGTATGAGTGGATTAAAACTGAGTGACAGAGTAAGAAATAGTGTGATAAGAGAACGTTGTGGTATAAAAGAAGACGTAGTGACTAAAATTGAGAAAGGTATGCTTAGATGGTTTGGGCATGTAGAGAGAATGAATGAAAGGAGACTGACAAAAAGGATTTATGAGTCAAGAGTGAATGCGAAAGTTGGAAGGGGAAGACCAAGGCGAACGTTCCTGGACCAAATCCAGGACATTTTAAATAACGGCCAGGTCAAGAGTACTCTAAACCGACGAACTTGTATGAAAGGTTTAATGAGAATGAAAGAAGCGAAGGAGATATGCAAGGATCGTGGCAAGTGGAAGGATGTTGTCTCTGCCTACCCCTATGGGAATGAGGCGTGATGCTATGTATGTATGTATGTATGTAACTGCTACAAATATTTATATACACTAGTGGTCCATAACTAGTTTCAGTTATAAGTAGGAATTTTTCCATATTTCTAAGGGATTCGCACTTACAACCCTGAGGTACACCGATTCAATTGTGTACTACCAAGAATACAATATGTTAAATTACCGGATCACTAAATCCCGCGATGATTGATTGATGTTTTCAACGGGTAACAATACCTGCCTCAGATCTCAGAAAACATCAGAGAGTTACAGAAAAAAAGCTATTTATCGTAAACGTGTTTATTTTTACAAATCTTTTCCATTGTTTATAGTTTACTAAATCGGCTTCAGTAATCAACGAGAAACCTTGAAATCTCATTGTTACTTTAATATAATCTTATGGGAATATGGTATACTCCGTTCTTAATATACGTCTACATCGCGAAAAGAATATAGCTGTCAAATTTCAAAACAATCAAAACGGAATAAATTCCCACCCATGTAATTAAATGGCGAAATTCGTAATTATTGCAAAATGAAAAGCAAAATTGTTATGTGGTGAATCTGTAGCTCTATATTAGCCGATCGTAATCAGGCAGAAGTTATCAATGCAAGATGTGGAACGAACTCCCGTCAACGGTGTTCCCGCAAGGCTATGACCTAGATACTTTTAAGAGGTCTTATTTTTTTAGGTCGGCAACGCATCGGCGGTACCTATGGTGCTACAGGTGTCCATGGGCGGCGGTAATCACTCAACATCAGGTGACCCGCAAGCTCATTTGCCTGCTAAGGCTATAAAAAAAAGTAAACATTAAGTATCAGCCTGGTCTGACAGCTGGACACAGGCCTCAGAACTCATAGAAGAGAGAATATCAAGATCCATAGGAGAGAGAATATCAAAGCATGGACCCACCACGCTGCTCCACTTCTCATTGGAAGGTTAATTATACCTTAGATTTACTCCCGGGGTATGTTATATATAAAATTTCATTTTATTTTCTAATAACTGTCCAAACTTTCCAGTCGATTATATAATATACTGCCTGAAAGCACCTGTAAAAGATTTAAAAGCTTCTTTCTTTGTTCTTGACGTTACCCATTCTCGGGGTACCAAAAGACAAAGCTGCAGATCCAGCAAAACAAGTGCCTACGTATGATAGTTATTTCGAGGTACGTCAAAAATAACATCATCAACCGTGATATCATGATGCCCAACTTGGAAGTGTTTGTTCGGAAACTGGTGTTTCCTCCACGGCATTGATAGCCAGCATTCAAGATCTGAAAACTTTGGATGTCTAATACCTCATTAACTCCTGTTATCGCTTCCCCCTCAACGGCAAAATTGGCGATGTTACACCTAAAAGACAGCTCTCCGCACACAGACCTCAACGGCATTGCCATTCAGCATCCAAGATCTAAAAACACCGGGCAACGAATACCCCGTGAGCTCCTGCTGTCACCGCCATATGACTTGGGCGGTGATGGCGAACATATCTCGTCGTCTTCGCCATCAACGCACACAGCATTCTGTCCGACATAATTTGGATGGAACCTGTTATATATGTATGATAGTAGGAGGTCCGAAGTACGTCAGAAATGACGTCATCCACCGTGACACCACGACGCCCACCGTGGAGGTGTTCGTCCGGAATATGTTCCGTCACGCGGATAACTCCCCTCACACATATCTCCATGACATATCCAGCCGGGACTCAAAAGCAGCACCGCTTCTTGACTTCACCGCAGCGCTTGAGCTTCTGCTGTCACCGCGTCCTAACGCAGCCGTTGATTACGGCGAAAACGACGCAATGGCAGTGGCGATGCTCGCACTGGACAATCTACGGAATCGACGTGGATGGACCCGCTAGCGTAGCTGGCGGGAACCATATCGTATCACTATGGCCAAAATTGATGCCTGAGGAAGATGCCCAGGTAAGGCCCGCGCCTCTCAACTGTATCAATTGAGAAGAACCCAGTAGAGAAAAAAATGGAACCTGTTGGAGAGGGGTTTAGTGGACTGTATGTACTACTTAGAGCTTCGGTTCTTGAGGGTTCGGTGCTTGGGTATTCAGAGATCGGTTCTTCAGAGTTCACAAGTTGTCACAGTTCGCGCTAAGGGTTTACTCTAATGTACATTGCAAACTCTGATGGAGGTCTTTTATACAACTCTCCCACCCGGCAGGTACATTTTGCTGCGACGAGCGGGAGAGAGGCCGATAGCGGGTGATCCAGAATACAGGACATCAACCTTATACCTGAAGAAGATGGCCGGATAATAAGGTATTGCTACGTCAAGAAGAACCCAGGACGATTGTTTCAACGTAATGAGCTAAAGAAGCTCCTGCAAGGTGTCGTAGGAATTTACGTCAATTTCTATATACTATTACGAGTCGAAATCTAACTTATTAGAAATTGTAAGTTAAAGGGAGTACAGAAGCATAATCAATTTGCAAATTGAACCTGTTAGACACAGTTGGGGCCGCAGTCCCACGGACTTTCTACGGAACGCGTGGGCGCGGAGCTGTACCGCATTAATTAATACAACTGCGGTCCAATGCATTGGCCAACCCGGGAACTGGATTGCAACTTTTTATTTTGATAATGGATTATTAGGCCATTGAAATGTTACAAATTAAGGACCGAATATTGGAATTTTATTTTTGGGACATGTGTGGGGGGTCAATAGAAGCTTAACCCCAGGTTTGTAGGGTTACCGCCCTTGCCCTCCGGCCGCCATCTTGGAAAAAGGCGTGCAAACACCTCTGTCCTACAAAAAAATCGTAAAGACATCATTTGTAACAATTCGCTTTGTTTACAAATATAGTCATATAAATTCTGCATTAAATTTAATTAAAGAAGTTATAAACAAAAAAGTGAGAAAATTTCTTTAAAATCTTTCTGTAGGCAAATCGATTTTCTACAGATTATGTCATTATGAATTTTTTGTACGTACACATAGATCCGGAGATATTGCGAAAAAAGTGTTTCCATCATTTTTCGATGATGGCGGCCGGGGGACTGGGGCGGTAACCCCACAAACTTGGGGTTAAGCTTCTATTGACCCCCAAAAAATAAAAATGCGTCCTCTAAAAAAATCAAAGCTTATGTAACATTTTATTGGACTATCTTCAAAATTAACCTCCTCACCACATAAGTAAGCGAGGGCATAAATTTGGTTATCATAAAAAAGATTATAGTGAGCCAATCTTACGAGATAGACGTAGGCTTGGGAAATGCATTTACGCACCCCGGGTAGGGAGTGTGGGACTCACTGAAAGATCAGAATACCCACTAAAACCCAGCGGAACCCTCGACATCCCTGACTGGAGAACCAGAGGTACGAGAACACAATCCACTCTGGTACCCCGGATGTAGCCGTTTCATATCAATAGTTTATGGAGGGGGAAGAAGATGCGCAAATCTACGCATCCTGCTTCTCGGCGTCCTCTGTCGGATAGGTGGAACGCCGATGACATTCTGTCTCGCTCTCTTCAAAGCCTCCTTAAGCGACATTATTCACAGAAGGTAGCAACTGTCCTCCAGCTCGTCTCGTTAGCAAGCATTGCGCCAACTATGCTCACCAACGAGAGGTTCCCTTCAATGAGGTCCCCATGCGGAACAATCTGTGGAAGCACCACACTCGTGGCAGGCGGCCGATTCCTCACAGCCGACAATCTGATGTAGGCATTTACCAAAACAACTGCACGAGTCTGTAAGTCTGTCTGCCCTCTGGCTAACCATTTCTCCAGGAAGGGACGGATCGCCTCGACGATGGCTACACCCGCATTTGGGGATCCGAGATCGGAGATAGACATAGGCTGTCGTGGACTTTTTTTAGACCTTTTAAAGGGGAATGAGCTACAGGAGATGCTAAATATTATGAATGAATCTTTGAAAGGCAAAGGAATGAAAGTGAANGGTTTGGGCATGTAGAGAGAATGAATGAAAGGAGACTGACAAAAAGGATTTATGAGTCAAGAGTAAATGCGAAAGTTGGAAGGGGAAGACCAAAGGTAGGACATTTTAAATAAGGGCCAGATCACGAGTACTATTAACCGACGAACGTGTATGAAAAGTTTAATGAGAATGAAAGAAGGGAAGGAGATATGCAAGGATCGTGGCAAGTGGAAGGAGGTTGTCTCTGCCTACCCCTATGGGAATGAGGCGTGATGCTATGTATGTATGTAAAGGAGAATAATTCTGTTATACACGGTTTTTACGAAACAGTAACCGTGTACGCAACTGAAGCCCTCGAATGGAAACCCCGGTGGAAAACACATCTTCGGCAACACAGCCATTTTCACAATCAACACGAAACAGACATAATAAAACTTTATACCCTTAATAATGCTTATTTCATAACATTAAGCTTGCTATTTAAAAGCCGATTTCAGTTTAACTGCTGTTTTATTATTTCCTACAATCACTATTTAGCATTCGGAATCGCATAAAAAGAGACATGACCACTTTGAAATAAGGGAGGTACAAGTTTATCGTTTATTAATGATAGGCAATAAAATAATAACCACTTTTCCTAATAAGCCTTTAATAGATGAAGCCTGGAATCGGAGTTATCTTGTTTATTATTTTATACACTTCACCTTTAGGAAAGTTTGTAGAAATGAAACCTTAAAATTCTTTGTTAGTAGATCTGATGATCAAATACCTTTCTGCCAAATTATAGCTTTTTTTATTGATGTCACATTAGCACTTTACTGTGATCACACCCGATGGTAAGTGTTGATACAGTCGAAGATGGAAAGTCTAGCAGTTGGCTTCATATATACAAATTTAACTGTATAATTATAAAGTCTTTATTATCTTTATCGTTTTTGCGAGAAAAAGTAAAAATAACTATTCCTAGTGAGCGTTTTCATCTTTATTCAAGTAGGCTTTTCATATAACATCGTTTGTTTTCAGATTATTGTGTTTAGTGTACGACTGATGATGCAAGAACGATTTAGAATCTACCAGGTTATGATCTAGAATGTTACCAGGTTTTTTACCATCGTCATTATAATTTATTGAAGGCACAATTTAAGATTCTTTATAATTATCCCCCTTTGTAAAACCCGTTAAACGTTAAAGTACGTTAAAACTAAAACTTTAAAAGCAAACAAAACCGTAAGTAGCATATGAAAACGTTTTACTAAAACAATAAGAAATATCTAAGCATAATATAATAGTGACTTCTAATTTAGATTAGAGCATTTCATAAACTCCTACGCATTTGTACTTATCGAGTGACATCTATAGAAGGTCTTCTGGAGGTTTGATATAGTTACCATTGAACAAATTGTTCATTTTATCGCAGAAGTCTGCCTAATTTCATATCAATTATTTAAATTGACGAAGTGACAAGTCAAAGAGTGCATACATTCATCACATCACACCTCGTTCTCATAGGGGTAGGCAGAGACCACTTCCACTTGCCACGATCCTTGCATATCTCCCTCGCCTCTTACATTCTCATTCTTGACCTGGCCCTTATTTAAAATGTCTTTAATTTACGAAGAAATATTTACAACAAGAGGCTTACATATTAGATGAATTCATATTATAGAATTTCATATAATATTCTCAATTACTTTGGTGACATTGCTCAACGCCAGCCCAATAATTTGGATAAATAACAGTCACTGGCAAGTTAGAGTGACAAATATCACGCAGTCTATCACCTAGCTATTGGCCCGATCAAGTGAAAGTATTTATAAATCTTCCATTAGGCGCCACGATGAGCAAAGCCGAGGACCAAACAGGAAGGAAGACATTGGTGAGGAAACTTACGCAGGCACCAAAGGACGGACACGATCTTCGAGCATAAAGAATACACACAACCGAGCAGAGAAGAGAAGAAAAACATACACAAACATAGCATAACGCCTCATTCCCACACTTGCCACGATCCTTGCATATCTCCTTCGCTTCTTTCATTCTCATTAAACCTTTCATAAAACTTTGACGGTTAAGAGTACTTTCGACCTGGCCCTTATTTAAAATCTCCTGGATTTGGTCCAGGAACGTTCGCCTTGGTCTTCTCCTTGCAACTTTCTCATGCACTCCCTCTACATGCCCAAACCATCTAAGCATAACTTTCTCAAATTTAATCACTACATCTTCTTTTATCCCACAACGTTCTCTTATCACACTATTTCTTAATTTGTCACTCAGTTTCTATCCACTAATACTCCTCAAAGCTCTCATCTCTATCGTATTTATTTTACTTTAATGCTTCTCCTGCTTCAGTGCTGTTTGGTGTAGAACATAAGTGCGTTATCTATTCCTTCACTCTCATAGTCCTATGTGACAGCAATCTGACAAACGTGGAGAGAGATCTTATCTGAATTCCTTAACAGAAAACTCAATATTCGCGACTCAAACCCAACACTTGCTGACTATTAGACCAATGAGCCAACAAAACAGTTAGTAAGCAGTAATTTCCTTAAATTTAAATAGATATACCCGCACCTTTCTCACGGACTATCAGTATACTTTGTGGTCCTGAACAGGTCAAATCAGAAACAATGCTTTCACCGATACTTGTTAACATCGTCGCTAATTACTGAGCGAGCAAACACAGTTACATCATCCGTGTTCATTTGATATTTTCATAACAAAAGAATAATTTAGTAAAAGAAATCCGGTTTTTTTCCTCCTATCCTGATAACTCGTATTGATGCAGCTTGATGGGTCTAAGCTCATAAAACAGTCAGTCAGTGAAGAAGACTGTACCCAGCAATAATAGAAAATTATTTACTGGCTATATATTTACAAATTTTATAAACAATAAACTTACATTTAAAACGTAGAGGCACGAATACGTAAATCCTTCATACCTGAAAAAAAAATAACACCAATTTTAGAATATACATTCAAATAAAATAATATTTTAAATAAAGGATACGGTTCGTCATTTGACTAAATCGTATTCTTAGAAAGAATGGCCTTCACAGTGTCGTTCCCATTGGTGAATTTGTAAACATTATAAATGATGCCAATTTGGGATATTATTATTATTATAATGTTTCATAAACGATTAGAATTAATTAAATTATAGTAATTTTAACTATTAAAAACTAACAGGGAGTGATAGTTTCTTAATAAATAAGATAAAGAAGAAATGTATTTGAATCCAAACACTTCCATTGGTAAAAAAAAATGTATAAAACATCGTAGAAGTTAGTTGTAAAAAAGTAAGTAGTAAGTAGCAGCCCATTANATGCCAATTTGGGATATTATTATTATAATGTTTCATAAACGATTAGAATTACTTAAATTATATTAATTGTAACTATTAAAAACTAACAGGGAGTGGTAGTTTCTTAATAAATAAGATAATGAAGAAATGTATTTGAATCCAAACACTCTCATTGGTAAAAAAATGTATAAAACATCGTAGAAATTAGTTGAGTTATCAGATTTTAATCAACGTTAGCTACCAGTTATTGTCTTTTAAGTTAGTTGTGTCGGTAATAAGGGCTGCTCTGCGATACAAAGCTAAGTGTATTTGTTTAAATTAAAACTGATTTCTTTTTATTATCTCATAATGATAATTGTGTGCTATTTATAAAAAAAGAGTAAAAGACTATCGAGCTTAATGCCGGATTCTTCTCTGTAGTCGGTTAGGTTACGAACTGGGGGTACAGCCTTTGACAAAAAAGTTACTGGAAGTAAAGAATATTTTAGTTTGGTTATTTGCTTTTATTATGGAATCCTATATAATATTTAATAATTAATTTACTGATTATTGCTCTATTTCTGACATGTTAATTTTATCGCCATAGCTGGAAAGGTGATTCTGAATAGCATTATTTAAAAAAAAAGACACAGGCGTTTAAATACTTTTATGAGCTAATTGTAGTGTTTCACTGCAAAGAGCTTACTATCCTTTCTGCAGGTTCAATACTACTGTGGTCCCTAAACTCTCAGCTGAAAAAAGACCAATTTTCTAATTGTGCATCCCCATGGAGTCGCTCGTGGTCCCCTGGGGGTCAACCTGGACCGCCTTGGGAATCACTGTTCTAGACTATCGTTAAACCAAATTTAATTCAAATCGTTACGTTCACATTTATAATACTAGTAAGGATAAGGATTGTTATTTTACACCTTTGAGGGTAAAACAAGCTAATCGAATCAACAACTTAAGAAATAAGTCTCAAGCTTTCAGCTCTAACAATGACGACATTTCCAATTCTTACAGCACTTTTTTCGCATTAATAAGTAGCCTATGTCCTTTCTCAGGCTCTAGACTACCTATGTGCCAAATTTAATTTAAATCGGTTCAGTAGTTTTGGCTTAAAAGCCCAACAGACAGACGAAGGTCCAAAATTGCTACACGGGATATCGTAAGTTTATAAATATCACATGAAATAAGGCGTGGTTAGTTTTGCTAGAAATTTATGTTATGGTAAAAGCACACGATACACATAGTAACATGTTTAGCCACTAAATATGCCAAGCCCGTAACTTTAACGACTCTATATCCAATAACTAAAAAGCTAAATTAAGTGGTCAAGGTTGCTATAAAAGGGCAGATAGGACGGAA
This sequence comes from Elymnias hypermnestra, assembly GCA_015832385.1. Lineage (NCBI taxonomy): Eukaryota > Metazoa > Arthropoda > Insecta > Lepidoptera > Nymphalidae > Elymnias > Elymnias hypermnestra. The sequence goes on along the minus strand of JACTOM010000897.1, from coordinate 1,155,278 downwards.
ATAGGTCAGTTGACTCGAACCATATAGACCTTGAACATAGGAATGTACGGAGAAGCTTTAAAAAACCACCTTATCACGACTTACAATCTAATATAATTCGCGGTCTGTTCTGAGAAAGAGCCATCATCATTATTTATTGAAGGAACAATTAATTTGCTAATATAAGTAACACTATTTTAACATTCTTCAAAATTATATTTCAATCTTTGCTCTTCTCGTGCCACAAAAAATAATTTACTAACATAATAATATTAGTGTACAGATAAATGTACAAAAAAGCTTTTAAAAGATGAAAGTGATATTGAAAGGAGAGTAAATGCAGGGAATATGGTAGATGGTGCTCTGTACGCCTTTATGAGTAGCCAGAGGGTGTCACAAAGGGCCAGATTGGGTATGGCAGGAGAAGCACAAAAGTGAGTAGCTTAAAACTGAGTGATAAAGTAAGAAATAGTGTGAAAAGAGAACTTTGTGGTATAAAAGAAGATGTAGTGACTAAAATGAAGAAAGTTATGCTTAGATGGTTTGGGTATGTAGAGGGCATGAATGAAAGGAGACTGACAAAAAGGATTTATGAGTCAAGAGTAAATGAGAACGTTCCAGGACCGAATCCAGGACATTTTAAACAAGGGCCAGGTCAAGAGTATTCTAAACCGACGAACTTGTATGAAAGGTTTAATGAGAATGAAAGAAGCGAAGGATATATGAAAGGATCGTGGCAAGGTGAAGAAAGTGGTCTCTGTCTACCCCGAAGGGAATGAGGCGTGATGCTATGTATGTATGTATGTAAAAGATATTGTTACAATATTGATAACATTTGCTTGATTACGTTAGTATGATAAGAACGCACAATAAGTGTAGTTAAGCTGATAATTATTTATAACCAAATAACTTTCCAGTTAAAATGGATATTGTGAGCTAACCTTAAAAGACAGATAAATGCTTTCCAGAACTTTGTTGTGGATCTATAAAAAAAGGACTACTATACATTATATCACTATAATCCTATGGGTTTAGGCTGAGTATTCGACAAAATCATTAAAGGCTTCCGTACGCATTGTTTTTTACGACTTTTCGAACAATTATAGTTAAATTTCAAACAAATTATACACTTTATCTTCCTAAAGAATCATTTTATCTACAGGAAAATCCGCTTGAAAATATACACAGTACTTTAAGAGTTAATCGCAAACAAACGAAGAGATAGATGAGGTCAATGTAACAATATTAAAGTATCCTTTCCTGTCATTCATGTATTAATTCAAGATACAAACAGTGCTTATTAATATTAATATTTGTAAAAAAATACAGTCGTTATTGTTTCGTACAAATCACAAGCTGATTGCGATGTCGGAAGACATTCTTTGCATGGAAGTAATAATATTGAAATGTGGCGAAAGAAAAAAAGCAGGGAAGTCGAAGTTTAAGCATAAAAACCGACGTTGTCAATGTGTCATTCACATTGTTTATAACAGCTGTTAACGAGGTTTGGTGATTGTTTACTTTAAAGTTAATGAAAGGCGAAAATTTACTACTAGTACGATAAAAGGATCGCTGGGTAACCCGTTTTTGGGTAATTTAACAGTAGATCTTTCCCCATTGGGTTATTTCTTGATTTTTTTTGTTGTCTCGTTATATATGTCATGGAGTGGTGAGGAATGAGCTGTGGTCAACGTTATCAACGTATCGGATGAGCGGTAATCTGGTTCAAGCATTGAAGTCTCTCTATGAGGGTTCTAGTACTTGTGCCAGAATAAACGAAAGAGGTGTTCAACAGGGATGTGTTGCGTCACCATGACTGTTCAACCTATTCATGGATAAATGTTTGACAGATTTAAAAGAAAGCATGTATGGGTTAAGAATAAATGAATTACCCATCAAATGTTTACTCTACGCTGATGATCAAGTAATACTTGCATCATCTGCTAATGAGCTACAGATGGTAAATATTATGAATGAAGCTTTGAAACGGAAAGGAATCAGAGTGAATGTAAACAAAACTAATGTTATGCTTTTTGAAAGAGATGAATGGCAATATTTTGATATATGGGGCACAAGTGGAAGAGGTGAAAGAATTTGTGTGCTTGGGATCTAAATTTACAAAAGATGGAACATGTGAAAGTGATATCGAAAAAAAGAGTAAATGCAGGGAATATGGTAAATGGTGCTCTGCACGCCTTTATGAATAGCCAGATGGTATCTCAAAGGGCTAGACTGGCTGTGCATGCTGGAGTGTTGGTGCCAACGCTTATGTATGGTAGTGAAAGTTGGGTATGGCAGAAGAAACACAAAAGTAAAGTAAATGCGGTAGAGATGAGAGCGTTGAGAAGCATGAGTGGATTAAAACTGAGTGACAGAGTAAGAAATAAGAGAACGTTGTGGTATAAAATAAGACGTAGTGACTAAAATTGAGAAAGGTATGCTTAGATGGTTTGGGCATGTAGAGAGAATGAATGAAAGGAGACTGACAAAAAGGATTTATTAGTCAAGAGTGTATGCGAAAGTTGGAAGGGAAAGACCAAGGGAAACAGTTAGTTTCGTTATAAATAGAAAACAGTAGGTATTTCTCAACTTTAGAGAAGCCGGACATCGAATAAGATTATTTTAAAATAAAAAAAACTAAAGTCTTATGTGATAAAAGAGGCATTATCCTCGTACATTTCCGTAGATCGCTCCTCGAATGTATAAAAAGCTCGTGCCAATTCCACGCCATTGGTGTATTTAAGCTCGCGTATTTATTTTTGCAATAACACTTATTGGCCAATAAAAAGGAGCTGTCAGTTTATCATCCGATACTTTATACGTGCGCTATCGCTTTTTAAGTACATACAAGTATTTAGTCTTCGTCACATTACCCGCGGCTTGCTTGGGGGACATAAAAAGTTATTACGCCGCCGACCGGTTACCTGTTTTCAAATGAATCATACTGTATTGTTTAAGACGCACAATTCGTTTACATATTTAAATTGTAACCGCCGTGTTTGACTACAGACATCAGGCCCTCGGTTCGAGTCCTGAGTCGAGCCAATTCAAAAATCAATATTGAGTTTAAGATTTTCTTAATATTTGCCCAAAGTTGCGAAGTTGGCGGTGTGCTCCACCCCCGTACCTGCGCCTGAACTCTCTCCGAGAGTATCATCTCATTATTAGGCACAGGCCTCTCTTCTACGAGTGAGGCCTCTGCCCAGTTTACTGCTGGACAAAGGTCTCATTCACTCTCACACACTGTGCTCGAGTTTGTGCTTCCTTGGCTCCAGCAGCTACCGGTGATCCTCCTTATGTCGTTTTGTCCATCCTGTGCGGGGCTGCCACTCCAGCATCTTCAGAATATGTGCCCCACCCATTACCATTTCAACTTCGTGATTCTTAAAGCTATGTCAGTGATTTGATCGCGTATAGAAACTCCAAGCATAACCCTCTCCATCGCAAGCTGTATGACTTTGAGCTTTCGAATGTGATCACTGGCAACACGCACTTTTCGAAGACTGGTCTTCCGGCACTAAGTGATATTGGACGAACGCTGCCCAACCGAGTTGGGATTAGTCCTACATAACTAGACTATATGTCCCAGGTATGTATAGTCGCCAACAATTTCAAGTGCACAGTTCCCAATGAGCGGAACATGGATATTGGACATAAAAAAGTAGTAAGTAGCAGCCCATTAACGTCCCACTGCTGGGCACAGGCCTCCTCAGTCATATAAGAGAGGGTTTTTAGAGCATAGACCCACCACGCTGCTCCACTGCGGATTGGCAGGCATAGTACACAAGTGCACTCTCTATTCCTTCACTCTCATAGTCCGATGTGACGGGAATCCGACACGACCGGAGAGAGATCAGGCGCAGGACCGACGGCTTAACGTGCTCTCCGAGGCACAGGGGTGGATCACACCGCCAACTTCCCAACTTCGGGCAAATATTGAGAAAAATCCTAATAGAAAACTCAATGTTGATTTCGAATTGGCCCGACCCGGGACTCGAACCCAGGACCTCATATCTGTAGTCGAACATGCTAACCACTAGACCAATGAGGCAGTTATTGGACATAACTTTCGTCTTATCCTTGTTCAATTTAGGCCTACCTGTTGAGAAGCTCTGTTGAGGTCATCGAGCATTATATTAAGATCTATAATTGCTGATTGATTAGTTACCTGATAGTTAGGAAATCGTGCTATTTGTTAAGAGCTAATTTAATGTCATGCATGCAGTATGGTAACTAGCTACAAAACTTCCCACCAGATCAAACCCAGATAGATAATGGAATTTCCGAATTTGGTTATGGCTAAGCGAACCCAGTGACGAAGCGAGTTCATTTATATAGCGAGGCAGTCAAAATGTTTACGTAACTTAAAAAAAATCTTTTACACTATAGAACAATTAAGCTGTTTTAATGCTGTCTCGGAATGCGCTGTGCAGCAACGTTCGTATGGAATTTACAAATAAAAACATAAAGAGTATGGTATTGAGAGAAAAAAAAGCATATTCGGCCATAGGACCGAATTATGGATAGCAAGAAACAATGGACAATGCAAATTGCCTCTGCTCGGAGCGCTTCGTTAGCAGATGCCCGCGACTTCGCTCATTCAATTAGTTTATTAACCACTTTCAAAACAACCCATTCCATTAATAAGCTCTAAAAATTAAATCGGAGAAATTACTTATGGGTTAAGAATGAATGAATTACTCATCAAATGTTCACTCTACGCTGATGATCAAGTAATACTTGCGTCATCCGCTAATGAGCTACAGGAGGTGCTAAATATTATGAATGAAGCTTTGAAAGGGAAAGGAATGAAAGTGAATGTAAACAAAACGAAAGTTATGCTTTTTGAGCGGGATGAATCTATGATGAATGGCAATACTTTGATAGATGGGGAACAAGTGGAAGAGGTGAAAGAATTTGTATACTTGGGATCTAAATTTACAAAAGATGGAACATGTGAAAGTGATATTGAAAGGAGAGCGAATGCAGGGAATATGGTAAATGGTGCTCTGCACGCCTTTATGAATAGCCAGATGGTGTCTCAAAGGGCCAGACTGGC
>JACTOM010000897.1:1083862-1141393 GCA_015832385.1 Elymnias hypermnestra | reverse complement strand
TACTTACTTACTTTACTATGTGGAGGCAAAGCCAGAAGTGATTGGGGCATCTTATTAAATATGCGTATGCTCAACTTGACAAATGATTACTGAATCTTCATCACTCAATAATATGGCAAGGTTGTATTTCTTGTGTTAAAATTGTGTGTTTCGCTCCATTTGCTATATAAATGAATATATTTACGGATATACAAAAATTATTATTCAATATATATTGGGACGGTACTTTGAGAATTAATGTTTCTGGTGACGCCACTTTGGCGGTACTTTGGTTTTATATTTTGATGGTGCCGCGTAAAGACATCCTTTTCCCAAAGCACCCTACTTTTTCCCTCGCGTGCATATACTCGTCCACGCTACCGCCGCGACAAGGTTTGTTTCGCCTACCGCTGATATCTTGGCAAGAATTCCGCTTATACCTTCGTCTAGAAGATATAACCGCATGAACTATCGAAGAAGTGAACCGCTGGTCGTGTAGTGCAGTGATAGAGCTTTTCGCCGCCGCAACCACGCCTGTGCACAGCCCTATTTCGGGAAGCCACTAGCCTTCTTCCTTTATATCTAACCGCCTATACAGTCCATTTCTCCATCTCAATTCCCCGCCCCGCTACATGGACGGTGGCCTCTGCGCTGCCGCTCCAGTTTCTTTGAATTTTTCTCTTTACGAAACGCGAGATTCCAATTGATATATATCACGTATTGTTCTTTTGCCTGCCTCATTGGTCTAGTGGTTAGCAAGATCGACTACAGACATGAGGTCCTGGGTTCGAGTCCCGGGTCGGGCCAATTCAAAAATCAATATTGAGTACTCTATTAAGATTTTCTCAATATTTGCCCGAAGTTGGGAAGTCGGCGGTGTGATACACCCCCGTGCCTAAAAGAGCCTTAAGATCTCTCTCCGGTCGTGTCCGATTCCCGTCACATCGGACTATGAGAGTGAAGGAATAGAGAGTGCACTTGTGTACTATGCCTGTCAATCCGCAGTAGAGCAGCGTGTTGGGTCTATGCTCTAAAAACCCTCTCTCCTATTAGTGAGGAAGCCTGTGCCCAACAGTGGGACGTTAATAGGCTGCTACTTACTTTACTTTTATTGTTCCTTTTAATGATTTCCTCGATTTAAAAATATTTCATAATCCCTATGACTTATCCATAAGAATTGGTGTAAATATTACCTTATTATTTTAAGAACAATCAAAAAAAAGTGTAAACACCACAAATTAAGGAACTTTGTCAATTCAAAAGCTCTATATAACGTTCCCGTCAAATCTTCATTACCATAATTTGCGATTCAGTCGAGATAGGTTTTAAAACGTTTTTTTCGTAAAACAATTGAAGTCGTTTGATGGATAATAACGTGACTCAGAAACATGAACGGTGCCAGTTTTTTTTTTGTCGCTGGGAAATGCAGTTTACGCACTAACCCTGACCGATGACCAGTCAGGAGTGTGGGACTCGGCGATGGAAGGTCTCGCAATACCCACTTAAACCCAGCGGAACCCTCTTCGTCTATTAATGTGGCACCAGGTGTTCAGCTTTCGCATTCTACCCCAGTGTCCCGGACGAGTCCGACGGAGGATTCAAAGGCCACTTCCGCCCACCATCTCTAAATTGAAGAGCATCGCGCCTACAATGCTCCCTAACGAGATATCCGCCGCCGATCAACGCCACCAGGAGGTGACGCTGAGGTCCCCAGGCCGCACAATCTGCCAGTGAGATGCGGCGAATCGACAGCTGCACACACTGATGACTAGCGGGTGACTCCTCCCAGCCAATTTGGTGCAAGAACCAGTTGCAGAAAAGCGAAACATTGAATATGTTAACAAAAATTCTACGCAACTATTTCATTGACACTTTAAAATCAATTTTAGACCAATCATACCTAACCTTATTTCCAACAAATCTCAGTTCAACTAATATTTACGAGTTACCATTGGATTTGTTGTATCGAGGTTGTACTGTATAAAGATATCTTCAATGTCATCCACTTTACCCCATAACAGTATTTTTTTTTCACTGGGAATAGCTTTTACGCACATCGAATGGAGTTAAACTCCATTCGGTAGTGTGGGACTCGCTGGCTGCACTAGAATTCCCACTATAAGTTAGCGGAACCCACCCGTATGCTGCTGACGCATTCAGCTCTGTCACTCCAGATGAACTCCGACTCAATGGTTCACTGGGGAACAAACGGGCAAAACTGCGCCTTCTGACACCCCTTCCTCACTTCCTGGCACCATGCCTCCTTTTGCAATTTGATTTGAAAATTTGAGAATTACACCATTTTATCAGTTTAGCCTGATGTAAATGCAGCAGAACCAAGTTTATAAACACAATAAATCCAGTTAAACGTTTGCAGAAATCAAGAATTAACATGCAACGGTAAACGGCAGGCCGAGACAAGAAGAGCTATAAATTGGAAATGGAGGCTCTCTGAACTAATGCTCTCGGACAAGTCTCTTAGCTAATGGATACGGTTGTAAGTTATGAATAACGACGCAACGAAAGGCCGTGGGTGTCGGAGATACTTCCTGTTACACCCACGACAACCAGGCAGAAGCACTACAGCTTTAAATAATCGTTGAAGTTTTACCTTAGGTTTATTTTCAGATCTCTTATACACCCATACCTCGTTATACCGCTCTTTATATAGCAATGCCCCTTGGTTTCACCCGCGTAGTTATCGATCTAGTGTGTCAGTGATCATTATTATTTCATTTGTGGATTGCTATTAAATTACTATATTTGTTTATTATGCTTAGGTCTTTGTAATTATATCATTGAAATGTTTACATGTCCTACATCTTTAGTCTGTTTAGTCGTCGTTTTCACGACGACTGTGATTGGTGGACTTATTATTTTTGAGTGGGGCGTTTGGTATAAGAAACTTGGTTCTTAGTTTGTATTGTGTTTTAAGTCATTTTAAGTATGAAATAGTACCTGAGAATAGTATTACTTACGTATTAGTGGCAGTAGAAAGTCTTAAGTTGGACTATAGATTTCTTATCGTTAACATAATGGTTTTTTAGCACTTAGTTTTTAATTAATTCCTTTCAGATTATTAGACACACACTTATATTCGTATACTTATCAATACACAATTACTTTACAACGAATATATATCTAACTATGACATATTTAAATTCCTAACATCTTTACGTAGAATATCCTAATTTTTACTTTGATATAAATAAAAACAGAATAGGTACATCTGTGGGTATCATTGGTATCCTTGGAATATGAGCTAACTGACCAGTCGCAGAGCCAGTTATAAGGGTCGCTACAATTCTCATTAAATTGACATTTTTCAATTCGTTATATCTCCGGAATGGAATGTCCGATTTCAATAATTTAAAAACTATTTTACAGGTATTGAAATGGTCTTTAATAAAATATATTAATAAGATAAGTATTAATGTAGAGATATGAAAAATATGGTTTGATTATTGTCGGCACTTTTATTAACTTTTAAACTGTTAAAAAGTAGTTATAGTGGCATAACTACAGTAGTTTGAAATATGGTCTCGTGGTCTTCTTTGTAGATATTAATACATTCTATAATATTGAAGAACAGTTTTTTGTTCTATCATCAATAGTTTTCGCAGCGCACGTGATGGCACTATAACCGTTTTAAAAAACCCGATTTTGAATTTCATTGGATGAATTTTGATTCATTGGAGCACCGTTCCTATTTGTCCTAGCATGATAACTGCAATTAAGCCAACAAAGTCTTCATCTTTATAATATTAGTATAGATAAGTATTTTGAAATGGAATATGGTTATGTTAAGTAGTTACGGGGGTACCGTACAATTTCTTGGACGGCGGCGACACTCGCGGCGGGCGACCCCCCTTGGGAGATCCGGGCGAATACCCTTGCAGTCGCCTATCAGTGCAGAGTAGCTACAGGGACTTCCAGAGGCGCTGACACACACACCGACGAGGTCCGAAGGATCAGGGCTCTCGCCGACAGAGCTCTGATCGAAAAAATGGTGGGAAGATCTTGGGTCTCCAACTGCTGGTAAAACTACGGTGGAAGCGATCCGTTACTTCACCAGGGGGCACGGATCTCTTTCCTACCGTCTGATGCAAGTGCTGACCGGCCATGGTTTTTTCGGCAAGTACTTGCACCAGGTCGTTGGCCGTGACAAAACGCCAGCCTTTAATGAGTGTGTAGATACGGCGTATCATACCCTGGCGGAATGTTCAGCGTGGGCACCCCAAAACCATATCTTTTTGTCGCTGGTTAGAGGAGATCTTTCACTGGAGAGCATTACTGGGATAATACTCGCCAGTGAAGCTGAAAGAGGCAAATGAGAGGCTACGGGAGCAAGAAACTGGGTGGGAGAAGTAGCATGTATGCGCTTCCTGCTTTACCCTATACGAGTATAGTGGTAGTCCTAGTAGTATCCTGATAGTCGGTGTCATCCGGGTCACTAGAGTGGCATGCAGCTAGGGAACCTCAAGTGATCTCACTCCCGATTGGAAAAAGTCTTTCATCGGGGTGCGTAAGGCATTTCCCAGGGCATAAAAAAGGCTCTACAGCACTAGTAGTCATACTTACTTCCCGATCTGATTATGATGTTAAAGAAACTCTAAAATTGGCACCTTTTTCTTGAAGGTTGGTCGATAACTTTTGCAATTCATTCCCATTTCTAACAAGACGAAACAGCGATTAAAAAACTACTTCCAATCTAACATTTTTAGGTTAGATAAGAGCCCACAACAAATGCCATGTGTCATAAATACGTACGTAAACATTTCTTATTTTCAAATTGGATTTCTCTCAGAAATCTGCTGAAATAAATTAGATCTCATGTTTTATATAGACGGTTTAACAACAGAGTACTCTGTCCCCAATTAATTTCGAAATTCCGAAACGATTGTGATATTTTTTCTGGCTCTTTCTCATTTAGATATTTCCTTAAGAGTAAGCTACTTTAGTATTACCTGCTTTCGTTTTTTTTATCCTTTAGTTTTTTATTTTAGTTTCCATTCTATTAATATCCCTTGTTCTATTATGGTTTTTCTTTGATTTTAGTTTATTCTTATAGTTTAAGCAAGCCGTGTCCGTTTCGAGAAGGTGAAATAGCAATAACAAGTTTAATGAAATTTAAACATACTTATAACAGATTTTATTCGTTTAACGAACCAAATAAAAAAAATATATCAAGCTACTTTGATTTTAGCATTCCGAATAGTTATGCGAGAAATTGCATCAATTTCATCATATATTACTGCTTTTGTAGTTAATTCTCCTGTACTTAGACTATGTAATAAGTTAGATACTTTATTAAACACCACAAAAAAAACATAATACAATGACTTAACTTAAAATAATTCTAGTGTACAATGGGCGGTCTTATCGCTATTTAGCGATCTCTTCCAGACAACCCCACGTATAGGGAAACCGTCAAAGAAAGGTGAGAGAAGGTAGGCGGTGTTTATAGGTTAAAAGGGAAACATATATTACTTGAAATAAATACATACATATAAATACTTACACATACATACTAATACGAATACATATGTATATGTACAAGAAATAAATACATATAAAGATATATAATACATTTTTATCCATGCCTGTATATTATTGCGATAAGGAGAGATAGTGCTCCACTACACGTTTCTTGAATGTGGAGATACTTTGGCACTGGCGAATTTTGACAGGAAGCGCGATCCAGAGGTTAATTGCACAAATCGTAAAGGATTTATGGAAAAATTTTGTTTTACAGTATTTTGACTGTAGCACCAATTCTTCAGCACGGCGTGCATTCAGCGTAAACTCGAATTTATCTTTAAGAACGCAGAGTTTTTGGGTTAAACAATACACAGTACAGAAGAGTGAGAATGTGCAAGTTCCGGCGAAGTCTGATTGGAAGCCACTTGAGCTTTGAACGAAATTCAGTTAGTTAGTTAGTTTATTTATTGATATATTAGCTTACATTTGAGTAGCTTTGCATTTAGCGTGACTACCTTTTATCATCCAAAAGTATAAATCAATAGTGATGTTTTGTTTGTTTTTTCGTTAAGTCATTATGCACTAATCAATATTGTTACTAAACTGTATTGCACAATCAAACTACTTCGAAAGCGTAGGTGTTATTGTTGCCGAGATTACTTCCTAGCTCGCTGCGAACACTGCAATATCATTTATAAAAAAAGTTATACAGTTGATGTCTATTTACGACGAAATAACATTGGAACACCACTAAAATTTTAGCATATTTCTCCTGAACTATAAATACAGAGAATTCACGTTAATACAGGCCTTCTGTACCTTAATGTAGTTTACGAGGAAGTCTTAAGCCAAGATGCGTGCAGTTACAGTAATAAGTTTCTCCAAACAATATAGCAGTCACAGTGAAATAGAGGAACATATTTTGTATGAATTGAATACAACCTAGCCAACGGTCATTTCTGAATTAGCAACCATGTCATTAATGTTACGACGCCCACTTCTTGTCTACCTGAAGCTTTAAAGGAAACAACCTTAAGATGTCAATTTTAAGAACAGCAAACCAGAGAATTAGACAGTATTGTATCCTTGGATTTTACTCGTAGACTTTCAGTGTCATCTATCGGAGGAAGACAAACAGACAATGTTTTTGAACTTTTGATTGAGGGTGTGAGGAAAACTTCAGGATCTAAAAATAATCTGATCACAAAATCAATAGGAAAGCTTTCTGAAACTGATATTGACAATATTATCGAGAAAGATGTAGTAAAGGTAGACACAAAAACAGACAGGATATAAAACTAGTAAGTACCTAAAATCAGTAATAGATCGCAAAATCTATACAGAGAGAACTGTACACGAAGATGTTAACCTTTTGTCTAAAAGCTTGAGGTTTTTTTTTATTGCTGACAGATTAGTAAGTGATGATACAGTCTAAGATGGAAGCGTGATAATCTGTTAAGAGGCGATATACCCCTTACGGTTTCTACACAGCATCGTACCGGAACACAAATCTCTTTGTTTGGCGGTACGTTTTTGCTGGTAGGGTGGTAACTAGCCACGGCCGAAGCCTCCCACCAGTCCAGACTCAGACAAATTAGAAAATACAATTTCCTAACGTCGTCCTACCGGGGATCGAACCCGGGACCTCCGCTAGCAAAGCGAATACTCGCACCACTGCGCCAGCTAGACCGTCCAAAGAGGTAGACGTCATAAACTATAAAACCTAATATCAGGTAATAAATAGACTATCAATGAAGATAAAAGATCTTTAAAAAGCAATTGTCATCAAAAAATTTTGGATCATGAACACATTGGACGTGTAACCTTTGACTAAAGGTGTTAAATTGTCTTAACAAATTGTAGACGTACAATCTGAACACAAGATCAATAAGAAAGCTACTAAGGACAGATAATAAATAGATTACATAGATAGATAAAAATAAAATAATATTTAAGAAGCAATTGATAGTAAAATCCATTAATGAGATAGTGAACCCATTGGACGTTTAGCCTTTGACTAAACTGTTAGATTGACTTTATGATTTGAAGACGTTCAATCTAAATACTTGACCAATACGAAAGCTACTTAGAACAAATAATAAATAGATTGAAAGCTGCTTAGAACAGATAATAAAAGATCTTTAAAAAACAATTGACAACAAAACCAACTTAAATCGTGAACCCATTGGACGTATAGCCTTTGACTAAAGGTGTTAGATTTGTAGACGTACAATAACATTAGACCAATAACACTGTTATAAGCAACGAACATATAATAAATAGATTATCAGAAAAGATAGAAGACATTTAAATAGCAATCGATTGCAAAATCAATACAGGGAGAGCAAAGTGGGCGTTTAACCTTTGACTTAAGGCGTGAGGTACAGGCGCATCAAACTATCCATCATGACTACAATCTACCGCATATTAACTTAATACAGACACCGCTGCCGTTTCAGGACCACTATATCTGACCCGTAATCTGGAACGAAGGCAAACAGATAAGGGGACATAATATACTGGTCGTTTAAGAGTGTAACTACCCAATGTGACGTTAACAAATCGCTTGGCACGACGTACGTCACGGTTTCCAATTTACTGTCTCCCTTGACTTTTGTAACGGTGACCTCAAATTTACTATCTTTATGTCTTTTTGTACGCTTGAACCACCTTTGAAAAGACAAATCGTCTTTTACATAAATTACTAGTACTTTACATTGCCGACTGTCATGATTCAAATTTCGCCATCCTTTTATGGGTTGTGAAAGTATATGTTTTCAACATGATATAATGATTTCCTTAACAATATTACTTAACAAGATAAAAAATCCTTTAATCGAGAAGCTTTTACAGCAATTTTGAATCATCTAATCTTTGTCATATGACTACAACTAACAATGACATTAGTGAATTATTAAGAAACTAGACAAGGTTTCCGTTGCTTCCTTTCCAGAAAAGTACCGACAAAAACTCAATCGTATATCCTTTTTTAACACCATTATCACAAAACTATCATGTAAACAAATAGCGTCATAGATTTCGACAATGTATTGGTTCTTTATTGCCAATACACCAATTACTTGTGTAAACGTTTACGTAATCGCTTTAAACAAGTCAAAAGATTTATAAGTGGATATGAAAAACGAGAGCAATTAAGCGTATTGTTCTAGATTTAAAAGGTAAACTACCGATTAAAGGTTAAGTGTGGGGGATAATTAGCGTCGACTGGAGTTATGTAAAACCGTCGATAACATGACTAACTATCGTCCAATTACACGGTAAAAGCGTGAGGTAAACACAAAAGGAGAAATAGTTATGGGTATATACTCGTACTATAATATAAACATATGCTATTGTAACAAATTTACATTCTTGGAATCCCAGCTCTTACCATGTCACACATACGATGCCCAAACCTGGAATGGATCGCAACTTACTGGATATGGATAAGTCTCTCTATGAGGGTTCTAGTGCTTGTGTCAGAATAAAAGGGGCGTACAAGGAGTGGTTTCCTGTCGAAAGAGGTGTTCGACAGGGATGTATTGCATCACCATTGCTGTTCAAGCTATTCATGGATAATTGTTTGACAGATTTAAAAGAAAGTATGTATGGGTTAAGAATGAATGAATTACTCATCAAATGTTTACTCTACGCTGATGATCAAGTAATACTTGCATCATCTGCTAATGAGCTACAGGAGATGGTAAATATTAGGAACAAAGCTTTGAAAGGAATAACAATGAAAGTGAATGTAAACAAAACCAAAGTTATGCTTTTTGAAAGAGATGAATCTACGATGAATGGCAATATTTTGATAGATGGGGAACAAGTGAAAGAGGTGAAAGAATTTGTATTGGGAAAAGCCATGGTGACGCAAGACATCCCTGTCGAACACCTCTTTCGACAGGAAATCACTCCGTGCACGTCCCGTTTATTCTGACACAAGCACTCGAACCCTCATAGAGAGATATCAATGCTTGAATCAGATTACCTCTCACCCCATATGTAGATAACGTTGACCACAGCTCATTCCTCACCACTCGATGTATATAAATGTTAAGACAAAATAACCATTACATACAAAGTTGCTCATGGAAGCTCAAGGTTGCATATATAACCTTACAAAAAGCTATGTTTAAAAGAGTAAAATCCGAGATTCTTTCTAATTTCTTCTGAGCAGAATCATTTTCTTTAACTGACCAACAAAGGACAATTCAATTAAGCCTAGCATTACGAATATTTTTGGGTTACAAGTCAATTGTTCATGGATGCACAAGGTAGCTCAACGTAAGCTTAAAAAAAAGCTGTGTTTAAAAGAGTAACGTCCAAGTTTCTTTTGAGCAGTATCTAACTGACAAACTAATGAAGATTTTTAAGGATAAAAAAATTGATAATTGAAAATTTGAACAAGATTTATAGAGGAAGTATAACTTAATACTAGCATTAAAAAAAATAAGAGTGAATAACGATACGAGCTTATTAGTTAATATCGGGGAGGCTTGACTTTTCTTAAAGTTCAAGCGACTTTAAGAGCAGTTATATAACACTATCATGAACTTCCTCGTGGTAAGCGATAAATCAAATGACAAAACGAAGGCTGTGACGGAATATTTCTACTATAGAGACAGTTATAATTAATTACTACCTACTTCGTTATTAGTGGATTCATCTATCTTCGTGGAAGAGTGAGTGCTTACATAAAGATTCTTGCTTAAGTTTATAAACTAATCAATTATAAACCTATTATTTGAATTTGGTAAAGACGAGGAAGACGATGAAAAGGTAAGAAATGTAGTTTTGTTTACATTAAGGCTAAGTAAATAAGTAGATAACCAGCTAGATACCTTCTCAAGTATACGCTTGTAATAAGCAAGCATGTCATCCGTATAGGCTATTATTTAACAGTTAGGAATGGATAAGCGACAAAGGTCGTTGATGAAAATAAGAAACAGCGTCGGACTTAGGATGCTTCCTTTGTGGACACCATAAGAGAATTTAAACGAGCGACGTATCCAGACTTCTCACATAATACCTACACGATTTATCTATTGTAGTATGGCATTAGTTTAATGACTTGTTTATGCAGATTTAATTTATATATAATATGTCTACACTATATAAAGTAATCTTCAAAAATTCTTTTTTCAAGTAGGCATTTACAGCACTTTCGTCAAATACAGTTTCATTATATTATTTCCAAGGTACGATTGATGATAGATAGATAGATAACACTTTAAATATAATAAGGATAAGTATCGGAAACGTGGTCGCTGACTATGGGCCTTATTCGAAAGCTCAGAGTCACTTAACGTGCGATGGAGAGGGCTATGCTCGGAGTTTCTCTACGCGATCAAATCAGAAATGAGGGGATCCGTAGCAGAACCAAAGTCACCGACACAACCCTACGAATCGCGAACCTGAAGTGGCAAAGGGCGGGCACATAGTCCGACGAACCGATGGACTTTGGGGCCCGAAGGTGCTGGAATGGCGACCCCGTACCGGACGACGCAGTGTAGGAAGACTCCCCACAAGGTGGACCGACGATATAAGGAGGATCGCCGGTAGCCGCTGGAGCCAGGCGGCACAAGATCGGGCCTTGTGGGCATCATTTCGTGAGACCTATGTCCAGCAGTGGACGTCCATCGGTTGAAGCGACGACGACTCCGAATATAACAATACGAAGAACACTATAAAAGAATACGCAATTATTTCTTACTTTTTAGGGCATATTAATGTATTTGTAACTTTGTTTTGAATGCGGTTCATTTTTTGTTAAAATTTATATTTATTTAAAAGACAGGACATACTTAAAATAAAATACAAAACAGTACAAAAAGCCGACATTATTCTTTCAGGCAATTAGAGAGACTTATTTCTTTATCAATAAATGACTCTTTAATTTGACTTCTTCAGACTCCTATAAAGGTTGTTATCGAATCCTTCTTCATATAATTGTCTAAGTTTTGATTAAATTTGTTGAAATATAACTATAAATGCACCAAAAACCCACCTGGGAGTTCAATCAAAAAATGCATAGTAGGTATATGGATCTATAAGTGTGTGGCATATCTTTCAAGGATAAATCACTGTATCCATGTTATCTTCTATAAATGGTTACATAAAATGTGTAAATTGGACAGTTATGCAGACGGATACAGTATTAATCCTTATCAACTTGTCGACACGTATTTTTCTTAAAACAACTTGATAAAACTATATCCTAATTTACCTTTAAACGTAATTTTCTCGAGAAAAAGACATCAATATTAATTAGTTTAACATGTCAAGTGATTGACATAGCAATAAAATATAATTATACGGCTTACAAATTACGATATAAGTGCTTAAATCCCTCTGATAAGGTTCCTTAAGGGCTATAATCCTTTGTAGAAACTTCGTCCTGGCATTTAACCGTTAAAGCCGAGTGATCAATGTAATAACAAACACCGGATAAGGAAAATATCGATTTATAAAACTGTTACGTCACGTAGCGAGAGATTCCATCAATCTCTTGTAGTCACGAAGGCAGTTTGTCTTCCTATAAAAGCTAATACGTCCTTAAATTGACGTGAATGATATTGTATTAGCTTCGCTGTCACGAGAAAGGGTCCCATATTCACTTGTTAGAGAGCCTACACTAGGGTTTGGTATTTTGACATAAAATAATATTGCGGGTAGTTTTGTAAACACTTATTTACACAGCTTATAAACGTACACAATACATAAAGCATTATATACAAGGTATTACGAAACCACTCCCGAAAACCATGCCAGACGATAGTATTAATGACACCTTTGATGATGAGACGAAAAAAAATCGATTCTAATTAAACAAAAATTTTTAAAATGCTTCATTATGTTCCATCGTGTTAGTACCGCTTAGGGATGTCGGAAATGCAATAAAGTATCGATGCATCGATATATTGGGGTATTATGGAAGTCAAAGTATTAAATATGGCTCAAAATATCGATACATTGATAAAATAATATCGATATGACGATGTTTAGATGGTTATTCAACTAGCTTTAATCGATATATTAATGTTTTATTTAAATATATCGATATATTGGGGTACAATACGGACAGTTAAAGTTGAAATTAGCAGACTGAGTTACAACTTAATAACAAATTATCAGACAGCAAATCGAGTCGACCAAAACAAAAAAAAAAATATGATTTTATTCTTAAAATTTATTAATGATTACAGCTCTGAAAAAATATCGATTTTCAAACCTTTTCGATACCTGTAATTTTATATCGATGTATCGATCAAAGTATTAAATAACGCTCAAGTTATCGATGCATCGAAAAAATAATATCAATATAACGATGTATCGATATTTTATCAACAAGCCTAGTACAGCTGAAAGAAATGATAGTTTCATAAAAAATACATTACTGAACAAACCAACAATAAAACATAATAAGTTGACGCTCGTGTCGAAGACCGCACGCGGCCGCGCCAGTGTGCGTGTAAAAGATACGACTAAATTGCGTTGACCGTTGCGTTCGAGGTTATCATTAGTACTACCATGTGTGTCTTCGTTTCCGGGAGCGGTCTTTTATCACCTTGATAATTTGCGTAGTTTCGTCTACACGAGAGACGACGATAATTACCATAACAATGTTTATAGCAAGTAAACCTAAACAGATAGATATGTAGTATCTAGGACAATTTTATTATTATTTTTTTATTAACATTTCCATCATGCATAATAGCTGCGTAACTTTAACCGTTTACGTAGCAAACGTAGAAGCTCTAAAAAGGATTATATTTTCCCTGATTTCGCAACATTGTTAATTGTTTTCAGCTCCAATTGATCTTAGAGTGATGATAAATAGCCTGTAGCCTTCCTCGATAAATACATACATACATACATACATAGCCTCACGCCTCATTCCCTTCGGGGTAGGCAGGGACAACATCCTTCCACTTGCCACGATCCTTGCATATCTCCTTCGCTTCTTCCTCATTAAACCTTTCAAACAAGTTCATCGGTTTAGAGTACTCTTTAACCTGGTTCTTATTTAAAATGTCCTGGATTTGGTCTAGGAACCTTCGCCTTGGTCTTCCCCTTCCAACTTTCGCATTCACTCTTGACTCATAAATCCTTTTTGTCAGTCTCCTTTCATTCATTCTCTCTACGTGCCCAAACCATCTAAGCATACCTTTCTCAATTTTAGTCACTACGTATTCTTTTAAACCACAACGTTCTCTTATCACACTATTTCTGACTCTGTCACTCAGTTTTAATCCACTCGTGCTTCTCAACACTCTCATCTCTACCGCATTTATTTTACTTATGTGATTCTTCTGTTACTTCCACTTGTTCCTCATCTATCAAAATATTGCCATTCATCATAGAGTAAACATTTGATGAGTAATTCATCCATTCTTAACCCATACATACTTTCTTTTAAATCTGTCAAACATTTATCCATGAATAGGTTGAACAGCCATGTCGAACACCTCTTTCGACAGGAAACCACTCCGTGTACGCTCCGTTTCTATCCAAAGTAAGACGACAGCGATATTTATTATATAAAGCGACAAAAATTTCACAGGGTTGTACCAACTGCCTATATGCAAAATATTTCACTAAACAAATACCCACAGTTTCATTGATACAGACAACCCTAACTCTAATTGTACGTCAATTTGTGATACGTGTTATTTATTGAACACGACTGTCACATTGTTGATTCAATTTCCTCAACTTAATACTGAGATTTCATATGGATTATTAAAAATACTATTATTACGTAAGGAAATGTTATTAATACTTATAATATATGTTGGAGTGCAATAGTCTATGGATCGCTGGTTCGTGTGCAAGTATGTGGAAGGCTGGCGCCACCTATTTATCGGCATGGGGTAGAGTCAATAAGTGGCAGTGCCGCGCGCCTCTCGGTAGTTCTCGGATGACGACCCGCCGGTGCGGTCGACTTTGAAACTGTCGCGTTCCTAGCTATTATTATTAATGAATTTATGCTTTCCTTCTCACTTATTCTCCGACATATATATTATGACATGAATATTATGTGAAAAAAATTGTATGCAATTTGACAAACTTAAAGTTGCTTTCAGCTTTAATATTTCAATATCATAATGTCGCTCGAAAAAGCTTCGTACAAACACTATAGCATAATGAGACGATGAATATGTAGATTAGATTTTAATAAAATACAATATATCTGCAGTATTTCAGGTAGTTAATTGTGTTTTGATTTACATATGTCGGATTTGAAGGAGCCGGGACGGACATCAGAACGTAACATAGGTTATAAGACAAGGAATATATAAATTGATTAAATTAAAATATGACAATAATTAATAATAAGATAATGAGTTTGCCTATTTTACAAAGACAGAAGTCTGGTGGATTTATTAAAGCACTATGTGATACTGATTATCACAAAGACCCGCGCTCTCGCCTCCATTTATAGCTCCCCTAGTGTGGCGTCGGATCCCACGCATGTGTCTTTAACGTGTTATTGCCGTCTCTTCTGTTTAACTGTCCAAATGTTTTAGCAACAAGTACAAACTTCCGTCACATATAATATAAATATAAACAGGAACAAAAATATTTCTTTATTTACAATATTGATTACTTCTGCCTGATTACGATGCAAACACATGCTATTGAACACGACTGTCACATTGTTGATTCAATTTCCTAAACTTAATACTGAGATTTCATAAGGATTATTAAAAATACTATTATTACGTAAAGAAATGTTATTAATACTTATAATATATGTTGGAGTGCAATAGTCTATGGATCGCTGGTTCGTGTGCAAGTCTCTGGAACGCTGGCGCCACCTATTTATCGGCATGGGGCAGAGTCAATAAGTGGCAGTGCCGCGCGCAGTAGGTCTTTCGGTAGTTCTCGGGTGACGGTCCGCCAGAGCGGTCGACTATTGCAACTGTCGCGTTCGTAGCTATTATTATAAATGAGTTTTCTCCGACGTATATATACCCATTGCGGACTTCTTTAAGATATATAAAAGAAGAGTTACCTTAAAATACATTGTTTTGTAATATGTCTAAGGGATTAGGGAACGTTTCGTTTTGAAAGCTCCCAAAGCTTAATTTTTCGACACTTCCAACAATTTTTGTTATACTCGTATTTCATTCAATGTACATCAAATCTTTACAAATTAAACACCTAAACCTTCCTTATGAATCACTTTAACTATTGATGAAAACTAAATCTGACACTTTTAAGTAGTTTTTATGTTTATCCCTAACAAACAGAGAGACAGACGCGCACTGTACCATATAAAAATAGGAAGTCACCCGATAAAAGTACCAGCAATTATGTATTTATACATAGTGTATCTGTTCACTTACATTATAAATCAGGCCAAGACCCATAAACATACATTTTTACGGAGTTAACTACTCTGTGGTCTATAATTGTTCGCATTAATCACGGCAATTTAAAAAGAATCTTCAAGGAAACGTTTAAAGGTACTTTATAACAAGTATAATTGGTGATAATTTTTAAAGTTTAAATCAAATAACTAAAGTAGTTTAAATAGTATTTTTTTTATTACTGAGAAGTAAACGCTTGATCGTTATCTCACCTAATGGTAAGTGACGGCGTAGTGTCTAAAAAGCCAGGGCCAAAGCCTCCAGTCATAATAAGACTCGAAGGACAATACCGTCAGAGTGGTAGATAATTGTTTTTATTAATAAATGAGTGCAAGTTTCCGATTAAGTGGTATTAAGGGTAAACTCGCTATTAGTGAGCATCTAGGTCGGTGTAAAAAAACTGCTTTTCCAATCCGAAGGGTCAGAGCACTGGCCGACCAGGCTGTGGTCCAAAAATGGAGCGATCATCTCGGATCCCCAGTAGCGGGCATGGCCACTGTGGCGGCGATCCGTCCTCACCTGGAACAATGGCTTTCCAGGGAGCACGGGACGCTTTCCTACAGATTGGTGCAGGTTCTGACCGGACATGGGTGTTTCGGAAAGTTCCTGCACCAAATTAGTCGGGAGGAGTCACCCGCTTGTCATCAGTGTGGCGCAGCTATTCAGCACATCACACTGTGGCAGATTGTGTGGCGACCTCTCGTTGGGAAGCTTTTTAGGCGCGATGCCCTCCAGCGAGAGATGGTGGGCGGCAGTGGCCTGCTTTTGCGAGACGGTAGTCTCGTTGAAAGAAGCCCACGAGAGAGAGAGGGAGAATGCAGTGGATGCACCCCCTCACCGCCGAAGGAGGCGGAATACAAGGCGGCGCATGTTTGCGCATCTCCTCCCGCCTCCGTGAATCCTCCGTCGGAGGACCCTCCGTTTTAGCGGGTATTGCGGGACCTTCCATCGCCGAGTCCCACACTCCTGACTGGTCATCGGTTAGGGTTAGTGCATAAATTGCATTTCCCAGCGATCTCGTGGGATTAAGGGGTTACAATGTTTTTCACGTTATAACGTGTTATAAATCGCTGGTTGCTTCGAGCCGATCGATCAAGGAACAAATGATAGAGAGGCACAATCTGCCCAATACCTTTGTTTCTTACTACAACAATTTTTCTTCTATATTTTATTACGGCGTCTTTACATCAGATTATCATACGTAAACCGAGTTTAAAGACAACCAATTCTATTTATTGCTATAAATATAGGTTAACAAAGATTTTTTAATTGCTGACAGGTTAGCGCTTGACTGTAATCACACCTGATGGTAAGTTTTAGATTTTACATTATTATTATTATAACCAATCAATTGTTGTTTTATAATATAAGATTACGATCTAGCCTTAAAGACTAATTAGTAATAATACTTTGACCCGATCTACCTAATATATACTTGTATTATCTAAGTCTAGAGTCCAACGACTATGCTTAGTTTACTATAATTCTATTGACTCACATTGTTCTTGAGTTCTTGCTTAAAAGTACCGCACTACACTATATTGTGTCACTGCACCACTTTCACTTTTAGGCAAATACTCAAAAGGTTTTGATCTTTTAAGTTTTCTCTTTGATCGTGTGATATCCAGAAGTTTAGCAGCTTCGGAATTCACGAGATGGCAGTCTTTGGCAATTATTTCGATGTAATTATTAACGAGCTCTATTTTCAGATCCTTGTGAAGATAGGTATTTCTTATGTACCAAGGTGCATTAACAATGTCCCGAATTTTATTACATTTTGGCAATTTTGTGTAATTTTGTGATGGCTATACTGGTATAAGGACTGTTTTATATAGTAGTAGCTTATTGGGTTCTGTTAGTGCTGAATGCCTTCCAAGTAGCCAATACATTTTTATATGTCGCATGTCTAGCTCTTTTTAACATGAGCTTTCCATCGAAGTTTTGTATCCAGCGTATACCTTTATTTGTAAAACCCACAGAATATGTGCATCGATTTTGAGTCATTTAGTCATATTCGCCATTTCATTGTCCACTCTTGGACTTTATATACTGCAGCTTAAATCTTTTTTACAGCTTCTTCGTGACTTTCTCCAGTTGACATGATAGAAGTATCATCAGCAAAAGTTGCAACTGCATTGTTGTCTAATACATGTATATCATAGGTATAGAGTAAAAATTATAGAGGACCCAAGATACTTCCTTGTGGTACACCTAGTAATCTGATGGTAAATGATGATACAGTCCAAGGTAGAAGCGCGCTAACATGGTAAGAGGGGATTTAATTATGGTTTCAAATCTATAGTTTGACGATATGGATCGCACGGAAGCCATCAGTCCCGACTCAGATACATTAAAAAATGCCTCTGCTAGCAAAGCGAGTACTTTTGAATCATATTAGAAATAAAACCATTTCGCAAGATTAAAACGATGGTAGTGGACATTGACCCCTAATGGTAGAAAGTGGTAACCGCAATGATTTATTGCAGACGGATAAGCTTATTAACAAACGGCCAATTATAAATTGCAGCACATCGGCAACACGCACAGTCGCCGCAACGGGCATCGAATGTGAGACCACGATTTATTACAGCTGCTTAATGTTTACCTACCGTACATTAGAGAGTATACATTAACTGGTAATATAGAGGTCGGTTCATTTATTTCATACTCTATTGCACACATATATGATACTGTTTTATGTGACATAGTAGTTTCCGATCCCGTGTAAATATGGGATCCAATAGAGAAATAGTCAAGCACAAAAATCTTATTCCGTAAGAAAGTGCTTCCAAGATATCTATATACTGGCAATGCCTCTTGGTTTCCCGCGTAGATACCGGTCTCGTGGAGAGTTTACTAAGTCGAACGGTGAGCCCCTTCGACAGCTCACTCTTGCGAAGATTTGCCGGTTCAGGATAAATGAAAATGCCACCAGATTCTTCACCGTATACTTGTCACCAGACGAGGATTATGTATCACGATCGAACTGTTATTCAGCAGGAACGTGTTCGCCTAATTGGCCTTCTATTATATAGAGTTTGCGACTGGCAAACGTGCACTATTGTGACAAGTAAACGACGTTGGTTATAAAGTATATCCTATGATTGGCGTTCTATTATTTACCAATCATAGAGATTACATTAATTACACAAACAACTTTATTCTCATTGTTGTATATAGGAATCTATTAATATCTATATAGGGACTCTAAGTTAAACAAAATATATTACGAAACGAAAACGATTTTAACTTTTAACTAAACAAAAATATACTATTTCTAATTTGAGGAGAAAAGTCGGGAACACGAAGTATAGATTTATTTTTGTTAAGATAAAAGTTGTATTTCGCTTGGATTTAAAATACTTCCTTTCAAATTCTTTTACACACATATATACATAGCGTCACGCCTCATTCCCATAGAGGTAGGCAAAGACAACATCCTTCCACTTGCCACGATCCTTGCATATCTCCCTCGCTTCTTTCATTGTCATTAAACCTTTCATACAAGTTCGTCAGTTTAGAGTACTTTTTTACTTTTTGACTTGGTCCTTATTTAAAATGTCCTGGATTTGATCCAGGACCGTTCGCCTTGGTCTTCCCCTTCCAACTTTCGCATTCACTCTTGACTCATAAATCCTTTTTGTCG
This sequence comes from Elymnias hypermnestra, assembly GCA_015832385.1. Classification (NCBI taxonomy): domain Eukaryota; kingdom Metazoa; phylum Arthropoda; class Insecta; order Lepidoptera; family Nymphalidae; genus Elymnias; species Elymnias hypermnestra. Next base: position 1,121,908 of record JACTOM010000897.1, on the reverse strand, counting down.
GTCCTTTCATTAATTCTCTCTACATGTCCAAACCATCTAAGCATACCTTTCTCAATTTTAGTCACTACGTCTTCTTTTATACCACAACGTTAAATAATAAAATATTCTACAATTTTATACAATTAATGGCCGCCTAGGAAGAGGCGGCCCAAAAACGTCCTTGACGACCCAGATGACCAGACTACCATTGACAACGCCCCGTACACAATCACACACACACAGCGTCTTCGCCGGCGAAGACGAGGTCCCCGCTACCTGACGTACCCCGGCCGCGGCTCCCAGTCGCGGACCCATGGGCGTCAAGATTAAGCACCTGTCCTTTGTCCTTTTCAGCAGCAACAAACGTTGCTCTAAGCCTAGGNAAGAAACTTTGCTCTTTGTACTCCTTAAAGAAGTTTGAAAGAAAGTAATACTTTACACAAATAAATTTCATCGAAATGTGGATTAGCTATTTCAAATAAATCAGGCGACCTTAAACAGATATTAATAAACCTTTTAAATACCCTCAAATAAAGTTCAAATGTCAGTTTGTAATTTAAATAACAATAGTTTACTTGATAATCTTTAATAATGCTAACATTCCAAACAATTTACTTCAAACGTTGCAGAATATTGTTTATAACCAATATTTGTCATTGGTTTTTAACCGACTTCAAAAAAAGGAGGAGGTTATCAATTCGTCTGTATTTATTTTGTTTGTTACCTCATATCTCCCGACTGGGTGGACCGATCTTGATGATTGTTTAAATGAAAGGTGGTGCTCGTCATAGAGTCCCAATTTTTTTAAAACCAGTTCTGATGATTCTTAAATGTGCGCGACAAATGGACGAATAACTCAATATCACGCCAACCGATTTCGATGATTCTCTTTTTATTAGAAAGGATATACTTCAACGGTTGTTTTGTAATAGTTTGGTAAGGTTCTCATGATGGAATCCATGACAAAGTGACGGAACTCTTCAATTCTTAGGAGCAAATTAACGATATTCTGCAGAATCTTCTATAAGCTATCCAGATATTTGAGTCGCCTACCGTAACTTCGGTATCGTCAAGTCAATAGTTAAATATGAAGATCAATGGAACTCTTCAACGGCTTACAGTAAGAGTGTGATTTTTGGCAAAATCTATAACTGTCTGTAATCAAATGCCAATGACCTTTCGTTTGTTGCTGCATTGCAATATTTGAAAGGTGAATTATGTGTGAAGCGGTGGTATAAGGTTGCGGGTTCGATCCCGGGTGTGGCGATATTAATGTAAATTTAACTTTGTAAAGTTGTTTCATTTAAACGGTGTTATCTCATATGAGAAACGCGTTTTAGGTGTACATGTATTGAGACAAATTTGTTAGTTTACTTCAGATTACAAAATTACACTAAAAATCAAAAAATAAATATAGGTTAAAAAAAAAACCGCCTTCAAAACGAACTTACAAATACATTAATATGCTCTAAAAAGTAAGAAATAATTCCGTATTCTTTTATAGTGTTCTTCGTATTGTTATATTCGGAGTCGATGCGCTGCGTGGCGGCCGCCGTCGGCATGTATTTTTATTTTAATTTCATGATATCTTTTGAATGAAATATCCGATTTCAATAATTCAAAAAGTAATCATCAGGTATTGAGACAGTCTAGAATATTAAATTATTTATTTGGATAAAAATTTATAAATGGTACGGATAACACGGTCTGATTTTGATCGGCATTTTTATCAATTTATTAATTGTAAAAAAGTAGTTATAGTGACGTAACTACAATAGTTAGACATATGGTCTCGCGAAGTTTTTTGTAGATATTGATATATTCTATAATATTGTCGAACATTTTTTCGTCCTATCATTAATACTCTTCACGGCGTATGCGATGAAAGACTTCGTTTGGTTTTAATAGGAATTTCTAAAGATTGCTATAGTAATCTAGTACTAAATATAATATGTTACTCAGTGATAATGTAGCTTTCTAATGAAAAAGAATTATTAAAATCGGCCCAGTACTTTTTGAGTTTATTCGTTACATACAAAAATACAAATCTTTCCTCTTTATAATATTAGTATTGATTTAGAATTCAACATTTAAATTAGTATTTACGTTCATGATGTAACTAGCCATAAGTATAGTTAAATGTAATCTAATTATCTTAATTTATTTATTTCTGAACATCGTATTATTATAAAAACAAACTCACATTGACTGATAACTTCAGCGAAGAGACTCACTATTTGAATTTATACAATTTAACACTATTTCTCCTTAAACAACCGCACCATAAGGTAGCACGAGAGGCTGTTCACACAATTGTTCTGCTCGTTAAAGCTACCTCGTCTAGAATTGCAAATTGAATAAAAAAACAACCGAATTATTTGGTTCCCCTTACACATATATATTAATAAAGAGAAAAAAGCTTATTTGTATTATTTCTAATTGCTTTTGACACTATTTCTCTTAGAACAACTACATCAGGAAGCAGCTCGCAATACTTATGGCATAATGTTTGTAGTATTTTTAAGTGTTGTCACTTAATCACTTGGCAACATTTAACACGAGCGAAGTCTCAGCATAATCTAGTATACGTAAAGCCCATTTGTATCCCAAGTGTGTTGCAAAACAAGTGGATTTGCATACCTATTGCGGCATTGTATCTATTTTGCGATTTGTGTCGCTCTTCGTTTTGCCGATTGTCACGGCATTGATTCTATAACGTCTTTAGTGACGGTTGTTTAGATTACTTGGTAACCTATCGTAATACTGATTCAAATTCCAGTTAAAACAAAGCAGCTGATTTAAGTAAGTAAGTAAGTAGTAGCCCTTTAACGTCCCACTGCTGGGCACAGGCCTCCTCACGCCGAGGAGCGAGGATATTTAGAGCATAGACCCACCACGCTGCTCTCATCGGAAGGTAGTTGTTGAGAGGCTACTTTGTGCATCTCTCTCGTTGGGCGGGTTTTAACCCTTAGCTGATTTAAAGGATTATATTATTTTATAGCGTTATGTGTTACGGTATACTGTTATGGGCTAAGGCCGGACATTGAAACTTTATTTATTTTACAAAAAAGAGCAATACGTGCTATAAATAAATTAGGACCTCGCGTTTCCTTAAGAGAAAAATTCAAAAAAATATCGATCTTCTCAAAATACCGTCGCAATATATATTGAAGGACATTTTGTATTTGTATTCGTGTGAATACAAAAACAAAATGTCTACCTAATTAAAACTGTACGCGAATCAGTTTATTAAGGGAGATGACATAGCCACGTTTGATTTAATTTGATATTATGAGGTTAGTCCTAGAGACTGCCTCATTGGTTTAGTGGTTATCGTGTTCGACAACAGACATGAGGTCCTAGCTTATATTGGATATAGTTTTCTATTAAGATTTTCTCAATATTTGCCTGAAGTTGGGAAGTTGGCAGTGTAATCCACCCCGTGCCTCGGAGAGCATGATAAGCGCCTGATTGCACTCCGCGAGTGTCGGATTCCCGTCACATCGGACTATGATAGTGAAGGAATAGAGAGTGCACTTGTATACTATGCCTTTTTTTATCGCTGGTAAATGCTTTTACGCACACCGCCCAAATCGGAATGTAGAAAACAGGCACTTTGACTAGTCGGGAGTGTGGGACTCGCTGTCTAGCAGAATACCCACTAAAACCCAGCGGCTCTCATCATCTTAAAGTGGGACACCAGTGGCTCGCTTGCGCAATCCAATATGGTGTCCCGGATGAGGCCGAATCGAGATTCAAGTCAGTGGGAGGAGGCGTGCATAGCCGCGCCTTCTGCCCCCAAGCCTTCTGCGACGGATAGCAGTCAGGAGCTAACTTCCGCTCCCTCTCACGAGCCTCCTTTAGCGAGATGACAGTCTCGCAAAAGGAGGCTACGGCTCTCCACCCTGCTTCGCTGGCGACCATCGCACTTACTACGCAGGCCAGCGAGAGGTCAACTCCAATCACTGACACCAGAAGATACCGCTGAGGGCCCCACGCTGGACATTCTGCCACGGTATGGTGTGGCGTGTCCACGGGACTTGTGTACTATGCCTACCAAACAGCGTGGTGGGTGCTCTAAAATTCCTTTTTCAAATGCCTGGAGGGTAGTTCTGAAACGCGATTCTATGATCTATATTGCCATGATTATAGCAACTGAGCACCGTACTGGAATTACGGCAACATTACTAGGTTTATAATACAAGAACCATCATCTCGTGCTCATTTGCGTTCAGAATAATTTGTTCTTGGCCGCAGAAAGGCTTGTCTTAATAGCGAGACGTCTATTAGACTCCCTGTGGCCACTTTTCACTTAATGATACACGCAATCACGTCCACTGATTTATTTCGCGTGGAAAACACACCTATTCACACGTTTCTATGCAAAATTTCTAATTCGTTTTCAATTAGGTTTTCACTGTTGCATTTCTCTAATAGGCAATAGAAATTACGATGGATTCCTCCTTTTACAATATGTAGTTACTGTTATGAGGAACTGTCACGTGTTCTTGCTGTATACCGAGTTTCATAATCATCGGCCAAGCAGTTCTTGAATTATAACGAGACAATAAAAGAGATATGGAAATTATGTAACAGTAGGTTTGACGTCAGTAAGCTATATAACCTCCTCCTCTTTTTGAAGGCGGTTAAAAATACATATTTATTAGGGTGTGCGAATAATTCGAATTTTTTACGTGTTTTCAATTCAGGGTTTCTTATGTTCAATATTCAAACCGTGAAATATATTTACACAAACACAACAGTTATTATAGGTTTTTATTTTAAAGAGAATAAAATCATCGAAATTATATCGTAACCACATTTGAAAATTTGGTACAAATTTCTGTTTAAAAATAATAATTACTAGGCTGAATCGGGTGATAATGAAGTTCGTCTATCAGATAGAATATCGCCAGCAGTGGAAAATAATCTTTCACTTACAGCCCAAGTACAAGGTATTCCTAAATAGTTTTCAAACGAAAAGTACATTATTCGCAAGTTTTTTTATGACAGATAGGCATGCGCTTGGCGGCTGTCACACCTGATGTTAAGTGTAGCTGCAGCCAAAGGTGGACCGCGCTTGCCTAAGAGGTGCCTATTCACTCTTGTTTTGAAAATACCTGGATCGTAGGAGTCTGGGAAGACGGAAGCCGGTAAGGCGTTCCACTACTTATGCTGCAGACTAGTCATTCTCCGATCGAGTTTTTCGTCGCCGAATCCAATGCATCAAGCTAATAGTTGGCTGAGACTTCCCAAAGGTAGGCAGTACTCCATACACGATCGAACTTGTGCTTTGGTATAAATTCGATAGCTGTTTCGGTGTGAAGTACTGTTTGACCTTATTGATGATACCACGTTTTTTGGTCGCAGTTTGAGTTTTGGACTCGATGCACTGCCGGATGTTAAGATTCGAAGATAATGTGATACCAAGGAAATCAATACTGTCGGCTATTGGTACAGAAACATTCCGGAAAGTAGGAGTGAAAGGAAAGAAACTCTTTTTTGCGGTAATCAAGCATGCTTGTGTTTTGGCAGCATTAAACTCGTCTAGGTTGGCGTCACCCCAATCGGACACCCCTTTTAGTGTCGAGTTGATGCGCTCTATCATGGCCTCTCTCAGATCATGAACTTCAGTGCGACTGGTGCGCGAACTAGATATGTATCTCTCAGTAACAGTACTGTCATCTGCGTATCCAAATATACCTGGTAAGAGTAGATCATTAATATGCTGAAAGTTGAATATGTCGATACACGATTTAAATAGAAACACTTAAAAATCCAGAGACACTTCTTCTATTCGCGAAATATTCAAGAATTACAAATAATTCTAATTTCGATTTAAACGATATTCGCACACCCCTAATATTTATTAAAAATTAAAACAAAACTTCAGTGTATAAACAGATTCTACTGATTTATATCTATTATCTATATGTCGGAGAATAAGAGAGAACGGAGAAGCATAAAGCACAGGGGCGTAGGGTTCTCCGCCGACATTCATTAATGGGATCCATTATTTAATTTCTTATTCTGTGGGTAATGTTGGTGCAATCAAACAATTTGTTAATTAACTCGGATTATAATGTTCAATCACTTAATGTTCCCGATATCAATTTACACAAACTTATTAAGAATAATAGCTAGGAACGCGACAGTTTCAATAGTCGACCACTCCGGACGACCGCCACTCGAGAACTGCCGAGAGACGCGCCGGACTGCCACTTATTGACTCCGCCACCACGCCGATACACAGATGGCGCCAGCGTTCCACAGACTATTACACACGGACCAGCGATCCACAGACTCTTGCACTCCGACACATATATAGATATCCAGGTATCTACTGACTTATCACGATACCTCTGGAACCATAAGGCGTAGAGACTTGAAATTTGATAGGAGTATCTTTTTGCCGAGTAGAGGTCAGCTAAGAACGGATTTCTAGAAATTCCACCCGAAATGGTGATTTGCGAGGGTGAATACGCATGTATCTTATTTGTAAAATAATTTGCCTAAATTAATGAAAATACTATCATAAAAACATATCACGCAGACGAAGTCGCGGGTTCAGCTAGTAATAATATATTCGTCAGATTTATATATATCGGAGAATAAGAGAGAAGGAGAAGAAGCATAAACCATGGGCATAGGGTTCTCCGCCGACATCAACGTTAGTGTGGATCACATCCATACTGCGGGCGTTGGTGCAATCAAACACTTTATTAATTAATTCACATTATAACGTTCCCGATATCAATTTACACAAACTCATTAATAATAATAGCTAGGAACGCGACAGTTTCAATAGTGACAATCCGGCGCACGTCTCTCGATAGTTCTCGGGTGACGGTTCGACAGATGGCGCCAGAGTTCCACAGACTATTGCACTCAGACATATAGATATCTCTCTAATCTAATCTAAACGTAGTTCATTGTGATTCAACTAAGGAAATTATTTGAAAAACTAAAAAGCAACGTAAGCTTCAAAATACTGGAAGTTGGTTTTTACACCATTTTAATCAAAAAAGAATCAAGGTCCCATATATTTAGGATGAAAAAAAACGAACAGATTCGAACAAAAGTTGTGTGCTTTTTATTGTAAGTCAAAAATTTCGTATTTTTAAATTATTTTTAGCTTAAAGTAAAATTAAGTTTGGTATTTAATCAGCTTTTTTGGCAGATAACGCCATTCTTGAAGAAGTGTTAAACCAGAGACATACGCCATCGATTTTAGAAAAGTCTTTTGTCTCTGGTGAAAAGTTTGTATTTTGACGCTTACAGGAATTATGACTTCTTGCTGAGTCTATGCTCTAAAAACCCTCTCTCCTATCAACGAGGAGGCCTGTGCCCAGCAAGGGCATGTTAATGGGCTGCTACTTACATTACCTTACGTCAATATGAAGAATAAAAGGATAAAGTGAAAGGAAAAAAGATTTTGCTCATAATCTTTGTTAAATTAAAAATAATCCATGAGAATTCACTGCTATCCATGTATTTGTGTCCAAATATCAACAACAATTCAATATTATGCACCTGAATATAGATTATAAATGTGAAAATTTACTTTATCATAAATAATAATACAGTACAAACCACCATTGTACGATGGCAGTCAATTAGTTAATTGTCTTATTGCCTTTCCACTTGCGATGTCAAAACAGTCACTGTGTCTGATAACAGGACATCCGGCGATTTAGAAAAATGGTATATTTCGCATTACAAATATCAAGTTACTAANATGTGCCCTGCCCATTGCCACTTCAGGTTCGCGATTCGTAGGGCTATGTCGGTGACTTTGGTTCTGCTACGGAGCTCCTCATTTCTGATTTGATCCATCGCACGCTGAGTGACTCTGAGCTTCCGCATGACGCCCATAGTCAGCGACCACGTCTCAGAACCGTTTGTCATCACTGGCAACACGCACTGTTCGAAGACTTTGGTCTTCAGGCACTGAGGATTACACCCCTTATATTTATTACAAATTAAAATAAAATTTGAGTGTATAACCGGAGTCTACTGATTTATATAATTGCTTTTTGCATTGTGATTCAACTATGGAAATTGATTCAAAATTAAAAACTAAGGTTTTGAGAGAAATGTGCCTAAGCATTTCACGTAAAAAGTATTTGCTGTAAGCTCAAAATGCTGGAAATTGGTTTTTAATCAGAAAATGAATCTAGGCCCCATATTTTTAGGAGGAAAAACAATAACAGAATTGTTTCGAACAAAAGTTGTATTTTTAGGTTACAGTAAAATTAAATTTAGTATTTAATCAGCTTTATTGATTACGCCAAGTGTTAAACCAGAGACTTACGTCATCGATTTTAGAAAAGTCTAATGTCTCTGGTGAAAAGTTTTAACGCTTACAGCAATTATGACGTCTTGCTGAGTCTATGCTCTAAAAACCCTCTATCCTATCAACGAGGAGGCCTGTGCCCAGCAAGGGCACGTTAATGGGCTGCTACTTACATTACCTTAGGTCAATATGAAGAATAAAAGGATAAGATGAAAGGAGAAAAGATTTTGCTCATATACTTTGTTAAATTAAAAATAATCCATGAGAATTCACTGCTATCCATGTAGTTGTGTCCAAATATCAACAACAATTCAATATTATGCACCTGAATATAGATTATAAATGTGAAAATTTACTTTATCATAAATAATAATACAGTACAAACCACCATTGTACGATGGCAGTCAATTAGTTAATTGTCTTATTCCCTTTCCACTTGCGATGTCAAAACAGTCATTGTGTCTGATAACAGGACATCCGGCGATTTAGAAAAATGCTATATTTCACATTACAAATATCAAGTTACTAAGTCCTAAACATCACTCTATGTGATGTTTATGGATAAGACGAAAATCATGTCTAACATCCATGTACCGCCACACCCAACCATCGTTGAGAACTCAGCTCTCGAAATTGTAGACGAGTACTCATACCTGGGACATATAGTCCAGCTAGGTAAGTCCAATTTCGAGAAGGAGGTCAACCGCCGAATCCAACTCGGTTGGGCAGCGTGCGGGAAACTACGCCAGATATTTTCGTCCGATAATCTTCAGTAACTTAAGACCAAAGTCTTCGAACTGTGCGTGTTGCCAGTGATGACCTACGGTTCTCATGCGGAAGCTCGGAGTCACTCAGCGTGCGATGGAGAGGGCTATGCTCGGAGTTTCTCTACGCCATCAAATCAGAAATGAGGAGATCCGTAGCAGAACCAAAGTCACCGACAAAGCCCTACGAATCGCGAACCTGAAGTGGCAATGCTGGATGGTGGAATGGCGACCCCGCACCGGACGACGCAGTGTAGGAAGACTCCCCACAAGGTGGACCGACGATATAAGGGGGGTCGCCGGTAGCCTCTGGAGCCAGGCGGCGCAAGATCGGGCCTTGTGGACATCATTACGTGAGACCTATGTCCAGCAGTGGGCGTTCATCGGTTGAAGCGACGACGATACATCACTCTAAATTGCTGTCAGGTTCCCTCACGATGTCCTTATTAATCGAAAAACATAATCTTGGGTTTTCTTAGTTTTTTTGTAGAGAAATTAAAAATGATTGACTGGAGTCGATTTATCTCACCACCAGGTTATCATGATATTTATAAGTGTATGTTGAAAGAGATATACTAACTGTTGGTGCAATAAAAAGCTAGCAAATTAAAGAAATAAAACGTCAGCCATGGCTGTGGTTACTTTAGAGTTACTTGTAGGAAATGCAGCTTTCTAAAGAGGTTATTCCAGCAAGAATTTTGAAAGATCTCCGAGGATATGTAGATTTCTATAGAGGATACTTAATGGAGAACTTAGAAGAGACTATCTGGGATTTAATCGTGTTTATTTTAGCAAAAAAATGCTTTGATTCCCACTAAAGCATCAAAGCATTTAAAATGTACGCAATGACAGAGATATACTAAACATTGGTACAATAAAATTCTTGTATATTTACAAAAAAACATGGATATTGTTATTTAATACTACCACAGAATTACACCAAAGATATGCAGATTTATATAAAAGATATTCTATAGAGAACTTAAAAGTGCTTTCTTTGGATTCAATCCTGTTAGTTTTAGCAATAACATTCACTATGTCGTCATAGCCTTTAAAAGATACGCACGAAACGGTAATGACAAAGATATGCATACTAAATATTGGTTTAATAAAAAGCTAGTTATAATCTCAGTCCTGGCTTTACCCATCTCCAAGTTATTTGAAGGATATGCAGATTTCTGTAGAGGATATTCTATAGAGAACTTAAAAGGGCTTCCCTTGGATTCAATCCTGTTAAATTTAGCAAAAAATAAAAGCTTTGTCGCACTACTAAGTCATCAAGGTATTTAAAAGATACTTAATGACAAATATATAATAAATATTGGTGTAATAAAAAGCTAGTTTATTAAAAGCATATAATCTCAGTCCTGGCTTTACCCACCTCTGAGTTATTTGTAGGATATGCAGATTTCTGTAAAGGATATTCTATAAAATACTTAGAGACGCCTTTTTTGGTTTTAACAGTGTTCAATTTTGCAAAAAAAAGCTTTCTTGCCCCAGTAAGTAATCAAAATATTTAAAAGTTACCTAATGACAGAGACACTTTAAACATTGGTAAAATAAAAAGCTCCTTTAGTTAAAAAAAAAATATGGTTGTTGCTGGTCAAATCTGTGCCAGAATAACACCGAGGATATGGTGGTTTCTATACAGAACTTACGAGGGTAGGCCCTCGTATGTGATAATGTAAATTGTATGTAAAAAAGACCTTAATCTACTCCATTACATCGAGGATATTCAGGTTTCTAAAGAGGAGACTTTATAGAAAACTTACAAAAGTCTATCTAGGATCACATAATGATAATTTTAAATTTAATAAGTTCTTTTTTCGCTACATGTCATCATGACATTTAAAATCAGTGTAATTGTAGATTGTCACTAGATCATCATGGCATATTAAAGGATTATAACGTCAGTGTTATAGTGAACTTTACTTTCAGGATTTCCAGATTTCTATAGAGAACCTAAAAGGGATTGTGTTGGATTTAATAATGAGAGAGAACACTTTTATTGTACACCACAAGAAAAATACATAAAGAAAACACGAAAATACAAAACAAGTAGTACAATAAGGCGGCCTTATCGCTATATAGCGATTTCTTCCAGGCAACCTTTGGGTTATAGGAGTTTCAGAAAAATAAAAATGGGTTGATGGTGGTGACAGTTATAACAGTATTAGTTTGTATAATAAACATAAATATATACACATATAAATAAATATATAAATAAATAAATATATTCATGTACAAGAATTTATATAATATATATATATTCTACAAAAAAAATAAAATAAGATATAGTTGTCATCTTATTCCGTTAGGGATAGGTAATATGCCTTTACCTGTCTCTTAAAAATTGGCAAGGATTTCGCTTCTCTTATAGAGAGAGGCAAGTTGTTCCACAATTGAATTGCACGAACGGTAAACGAGAGACCATAGAATTTCGTAGTGTGAGCAATTAAATTTAATTTTAGATTTTGGGATGGTCTAACGGGTCTGCAATAAGGGGAATGGAATTGAAAATTGTCTTTTAAATATAAAGGCGCACTAGGATTAAATAGTACACAGTACAGAACAGAAAGTATATTTAGATTCCGGCGAAAACGTATGGGTAACCACTTGAGCTTTTTACGAAAATGTGATACGTGGTCATATTTGCGCAAACCAAATATGAACCGAATAGATAGATTTTGAATCCGCTCAAGTTTATTTAGTAGATCCTCTGTCAAATTAGGACAGCTTACATCTGCATAATCAAGGATAGAAAGAAGAAGAGATTGTGCAAGCATAACTTTCGTGGGGATTGGAAGAAACCATCGCAAGCGGCGGAGGGAGCTCAATGCTGTAAATGATTTTTTGCTCAGTTCATTTATATGCCGTGTCCAAGATAACGTCGAGTCAATGTAAATCCCGAGATTTTTAACTGTTTCCTGGTATGGTATAACGACATCATTTAATGTAACCGGAGGCATTATTGACCAGTCAACTCGTGAAATATGATATCTGCTGCCAATAATGATAGCCTGAGTTTTGACAGGATTAAGTGTTAGTCCAAATGATTTAGACCAATTGTAAATTAAAGCTAGGTCATTATTGACAGCAGACACCGCCGACGGCAGGTTATCTAAAGTGGATTGCTTGTAAATTTGGACATCGTCTGCATACATGTGATAGAGAGAAGATATCTTGTGAGTTATACTGTTAATGAAGATAGCAAATAGTAAAGGTGACAACACGCCTCCTTGAGGAACACCAGCGCGGACATCGCACCACGACGAAAAATCGTCGTCAATACGAACTCTTTGCCGGCGCCCTCTAAGGTAACTTTGAAACCAGTCGATAGCCGATGGAGATATGTTAAGAGAACGCAACAAGCCTAATAAGATGTCATAATCTACGGAGCTAAATGCATTGCTGAAGTCTAGCAACGTTAGTATTGTAAGCTGCTTGTTGTCCATGCCCCGCCGAATGTCGTCAGTCACTTTGATTAATGCTGTGGCCGTACTATGACTTGGGCGGAAACCGGATTGTAGCGGGTTAAGGAGATTATTTTTGTTTAAAAATAGAGAAAACTGGCGATATACCAATTTCTCTAATATTTTAGAAAGGAAAGGTAGTATTGAAATCGGACGAAACTCAGTATAATTACAGGGATTAGATTTTTTTGGTATGGGAATAATCTGGGCACTTTTCCAACTACTAGGAAATTTGCCTGATTGGATAGAAAAGTTAAGGATGTGGGTTAAGATGGGACAGATAATATCTAGGATAGGGTTAATCATATCACGACCAATATTATCAGTGCCAACGGCATTGGACGAGATGGACAAAACATTCTTCTTAACATCACATTCGGCAAATGGACTAAACGTGAACGGTGGATAAGCGGGAGTTGGTGTCATAGAAAGAACTTTTAAGGTCTGATTTTTTGAGATGTCATCAATTACATTACTCGAAGAAAAGTGTTTATTTAGAAGTTCAATGTCGATATCGATATTAGAGGAGGAACTACGGGATGATTTGCCAACTCCAAGAGATTCAAGAAATTTCCAGACTTTAGCTGAGTCGCCGTTCTCAACAGATTTATGAATATGGCGTCGTTGTGCATCTCTACACGATGTATTACAGCGATTCCGACGTTTATTGTATTCGGCTCGATTTTCATCAGTATTATTTGTTCGAAGTTTACTCTTGGCTTTGTTCTTACTATCTATAAGACATTTCAGGTCATTAGACAACCAAGGGGCAGGTAGATGTCTTAATCGAACTGGTTTGATAGGAGCATGAACATCATATAGCTGTGATATTAGAGAGACTAAAATATTCACTTTGTCATCAATTTCATCGGCTGCAATAACCGAAGACCAATTCATTTGACTAGCATCCTCCAGCAAGCGTGTCAAATCCATTCCCCCGAAATTACGTCGCAGAAGAGTTTTAGGTTTGGATTTTGGAGGACGAACTCTATAGGAAAGATATATTAAGTCATGATAGGAGAAGGCGTCAGCTGCATATTGCCCATGCTTCGAGACATAGTCGGAAGAGGATACTATTATGAGATCGAGAAGTGTTGGCACGCAGTCAGGAAATTTATGTGTTGAATCTAAAGGTAAGAGGTGCATGTTACACGCCTCCAGAAGAGATAATAAGCGATTGCACCGGTGGTCACCTCGCAGTAAACACGTATTAAAGTCACCCATTATGATAGTGTGACTATACAAGGGTGTGAAGTTCTCAAGTATGCTTTCAAATGAGTGAAAATAGTCTACCGTGCTAGATGGGCTGTAAAAAACACCTAATAATATTTTGGTATGTGACAGTCGGACTTCTAAAAGAATGTGCTCTGCCTCATCAGCAGGTGGTGGTTGAGCAGATGTACTTACAACTGCGAAAGGAATATAAGAACGCAAGTAAACTGCTACTCCACCACCCCCTTTGCCAGTGCGATCATTGCGTACGAGGTGAAAACCGGGCAGAGAGTAGGAAACCGAAGGCAAGTTTGGTTTTAACCAAGACTCGGACACTAAAATAGCGTGAATATTACGGGACTCGAATGATGTAAGCATGTCAGAATAATGTGCCGGAATACTTTGAGCATTTATGTGAATGACATTGAATTCTTTCGGAGAACCTGAGAAACAAGAATTAAGGGCTACGTTAAGTGGAATGAAAGATGTACTGTGAGAACTATCATCGCTAGACGATTCGGAACTTGAAATAATGGGTAAATGTTCTGTATCATAATTGATATTATATGACGACATAAATATATTATAAGACAAATATACTAAATAAAAATATAAATAATATAATAACTAATAAAAATATAAATAATATAATAACTAATAATAAGATTTATAAAAATTTTATATTAAATAGTTTATGTCAAACTAACCCGCCAGCTACGTGGAGAAATACAAAAATAATAGCAAACATATGCATATCTTGAAACGATGAAAAAAAAAAAGAAGCAAAACTACATATATAAATTATCTATATAAGCAAACTAATCTGAACTCAAAACTAATTACAACTACTTTTAAATTAAGGTGTAAAAAAGAGAAAAGAAAATAAATATCAATACATAACGACAAAAAAAATAAAAAAAATAAACAATGGACAGTAGACATTACACTGGTAACATTATTATTGTCACTGTCAAGTGTCAATTTAATAAATTGTCATACAATATAACCTACTTGTTTGCAATTTTTCACTACTACCTCAAGATAATATTGTATAATATAAAATAATAAGAAAAAAGTATCACAAAAACCAAGCATCTACCGACTACAGCAAATTTATGTAATGTTGTGTATAGAATGCTAATTTAACAATACGCTATAAAGAGACTACACTTGAAATATCTTAACAATAACTTTAGTAAGGCCAAATCACTTCTTCATAAATCTCCTGGATCTGACATCCTTAATGGCTTTGGGGGCCTTAGCATCCTTTGCGGCCGGTTCAGGTGGAGTGTCAATAGCTGCAACGTTGGAAGGCGAGGGAACCTGAATGGCATTCAACTGTGACAAAGATACAACACTGTGTCGTTTACCATCTGGACCCAATACTATGACACTACCACGTCTTGTCCAGCATTTGGAGATACCAAATCGTTTTCGAGCCTCCATAAATGTAGTGTGTCGTCCCTTCGTCAAAAATTCAGTGACAGTCACACCCAAACCTTTCAGGGAGGTTTTACCGAACCAAATGTTGTCCCTCATTGCCAAGTCTTTGAACTTAACTAAAATGACTCTCGGTTTATCACCACCAGGAGAACCTAGGCGATGAGATCTGCCTATTGAGTTCTTAGTTAAAGAATCCAACTTAAGCTTACTAGACAGCAGTGAAGCAACACATGCACTGGTATCCTCAGATTTGCTTTCTGCCACACCGTGGACCAGCAAGATTTTCCTTCGTGTATGCATCTCTAATTCATCTTGCTGCCTAGCCAGCAGCTCAACTTGCAATTGAAGATTTTCCAGAGTATGTAGAATAAAAGTGCGAAAGGAATTGAATTGAGAATTTATGTTCGATGTAGCACTGGCAGCTGGGATAGCAGATTTAAGGTCATTTTGAAAATCTGCCATTGTAACTTTAAAGTGCTCAGCTAATTCTGCAAGATTATTCTTAATGGACTCCATCTCAATTTTTGTGCAGTGAACTTTTTTGGAGGTTATTAAAATATGTAGTAAAACTTACAACTTTGCTATGAGAGTTGGTGAGTACACAGCTGGCAGGTAGGGGACTACTAAACACACATTAATTAAAACTTAAATATGAAATTACTGGTACATTAAAATTAATTTACAGAGAGCAAATTATAATAGTGTTGACAGCCACACTCCTACCCACATTTTCAGACAATAATGTCATTTTTTAACAGCAAATTAAGCATTTGTTTCACAATTAGGTCATTATGGCATTAAAAAGGAGTGTAAAAAGAGTGTTATTATTTCTATAGAGAACTAACGAGGGCCCACCTTGGATTTTATAATGTAAATTGAATGTAAAAAAGACCTTTTCCAGAATTACATTGAGGATACTCAGGTTTCTACCCAGAATATTCTATAGAGAACTTACAAAGGCCTGTCTTGGATTCGGTAATGTTAATTTTACACCTTTTTTCATCAATAGATTATAACGTCAGTGATATAATAAACTTTACTTTCAGGATATGCAGATTTCTTTAGAGAACCTAGAAGGGACAACAAAAAAAGCATTTGTTTCACAATTAGGTCATCATGGCATTAAAAAGGAGTGTAATGTCAAACATATACATCGGTATAGTAAAAAGCTCGTTTATTTAAAAAGAAATGTATTGTCAGTCCTACAAAGGTATACGTCAATCTACACGCGCAGCGAACAGACAGTAAAATAGGCTCCCCTGTCAAACGTCCCCTTAACAAAAGCCTCCCGTGATGGTGAATTATGCAAATAAATGCACACGCATTTGCATCAGAATTTTATGTGTTTAAAAATGACCCATTTCATTGTGCCCCTTTATGGTAGTGGTTGGTCATAAGTGAGTAAATTTGCATAATCGTCTCGTATGAGACGAATTCATTAAGGAAAACATCGAGACCTAAGGAGACACTACTATTTATATCAACGATTCCTAAGAAATCATCGTCGTCGTCGTCGCTTCAACCTATGGACGTCCACTGCTGGACATAGGTCTCACGAAATGATACCCACAAGGCCCGATCTTGCGCCGCCTGGCTCCAGCGGCTACCGGCGACCCTCTTTATGTCATCGGTCCACCTTGTGGGGGGTCTACCTACACTGCGCCGCCCGGTGCGGGGTCGCCACTCCAGCACCTTCGGGCCCCAACGTTCATCGGTGCGTCGGACTATACTTCTTCCTTCAATCAGAAATGAAAATCACAAGGAAGAAATTATGCACAAGTATAAAAACTTACTAAGCTTATAAAAAGCTTTTAAACAAAATTCAGACCGCCTTAGACCTTGCGTCAGGCTGCATTTTGTTTCAGGAAGTACCTGCATCATATTGTTGGCCGGGAGGAATCGCCCATCTGCGAGTGCGGTGACCCCGTCGACACGGCGCACTATACTGTGGCAGAATACTCGGCGTGGACATCACAGCGGCATCTCTTGGTATCATTAATTGGCGAAGACCTCTCGCTGACTACTATTGCCCGAGCAATGGTCGCTAGCGAAGCAGGGTGGAGAGCCGACGCCTCCTTTTGCGAAAATGTTATCGTACTAAAGGAGGCACATGAGAGGGAGCGGGAGGTTGCTCCTGATGCCCCTGCTATACGTCGCCGAAGGTTGGGCGGTAGAAGGCGTGGATTTGCGCGCCTCGTCCCACAGCCTTGAGTCTGAGTCTTGATTCGGCTTCAACTGGGACACCATATTGGATTGCGCAAGCGAGCCGCTGGTGTCCCACATTAGGATGATGTGGGACCGCTGGGTTTTAGTGGGTATTCTGTCTCATCAGTGAATCCCACACTCCAAACTCTTTCCAAGTCGGGGTGCGTAAAAGCATTTCTCAGCGAGAGAGAAAAAAAAATGGATGCAAGGCTTTTATGCTGACCTACAAACCTTTTCGGTGTTGTACCCAGTTTTTAAGTTATTTCTTAATATTATTTTATTTTATAGATTTCTTTTAATATTTGTGTTAATCATTTATTTCTTAGATTGCTTTCCTCTTACATACAATGCAGAACAAAGTTCTTTTTTCTTTCTTTCCTTACTCCACCATTTATTATTACGTATATATACGTCATTGGGATATACAAGGATCACTTGTGCAGTTTTCTCTTATGTCCCGGATGAGTCCGACTTAGAATTCATGAAGGCCTGAGAATGTATGCAAACATGCGCTGGTATGCCGCCTCAACAAAAATTCCGAACTAAGATCAAACAGCCTTCTTATCAGTTATATCGTTATTAGGCCATTTGATGATAACTTACGCCGGTCTTATGTCCCGGTTAAATCCGACTGAGCGTTAACGAAGGCGGGAGAAGTTTTGTAAAACATACCCCACTTGGTATGCCTATACATAATATATAACATACGCATTCTTCTTATGATCCGGATGAAACCGACTGAGAGTTAACGAAAGCGTTCGAAACCATACGCTGTTGGTTATGCCGCTTTAACAAATAATCCAAGTTCAAACTGTCCTCTTACCAGTTGGGACAACCAAGGATCACTTGCCCAGTTTGCTTACGCAGCCTGGTATACCGATTTCCTGGTTTACCGAAAAGTATTTCCAAACCGCCTTCTTATCAGTTATTACGTTATTGGGATACCCAAGGAATATTTGTGCAGCTTATTGCGTTCTTATGTTCCTGTTGAGTCCAACTGAGGATTTTATGAATGCAGGAGGTCATATTTATATGTGCCGCTTTTTTTTTTCTTCGCTGGGAAAAGCTTTTATGCACTGGCGCCGACGTGTGTCAGGAGAGTGGGACTCGGCGACCAAACAGGCCTCGCAATATCCACTAAAACCCAGCGAACCCTTCGCATTCATCCCTGGTATTCCGGATGAATCCGACTGAGGATTCTCGACGACGCTGGCTTGTAACCCGCCTCCTCCGACGGTATAAGGGAGCATCCATTGCAATCTCCTTCTCTCCTTCAGTGAGATGATCGACTCACAGAAGAGGGCCACTCCCGCCCAGCGCCTCTCACTAGAAAGCATCGCGCCTACAACGCTGCCCTGCCTCCTCTTAACTACTACAAGTCCAATGTTTCTATATTTAAGTTGAAAACTCTATAACTCAACTTTTTTAGAGTCTACCCTCAAGTTCGACTGGTTCTAGTGTATTAGTGTAATAAGACAATAAAAGTCAAACAACCCGCTCCGCTAGTAGCACTAAATATGTCGAACACGGAGTGAAAGACCCTTTGTAAGCCGATATTGTTCGTATGGTGGACTTTTTAAGTGTTCTTACAAAGCCAATAATCTAAGGATCCCCTTACAGGGTATCAAATATCCTGGTATTTTCCAGAACACGCCACGGAAACGTATAACCGTGTTGTCCTTTAACATATTGCGAATGTAAAATAAGGGTTCCGTTTTGAAAAGAAATTCATTTACTTAGCGTAATGCCGAATGCCACCTTTTCTTATAATATAAAAGTGGTTATATTTTATAACTTTAGCAGGAACGAACTTACAAACGAACAAGAGTACAGAATCTCTCTATTCGGTTCATATTTGGATTACGAAAATATGACCACATATCAGAATTTCGTGCAAAGCTCAAGTGGTTGCCTATTCGTTTTCGCCGGAACTTGCATTTTGTGTCTCTTCTGTACTGTGTGCTATTCAATCCTCGTGCTCCTGCGTATTTATGTCAGAAGTTCGAGTTTCACGATTATGACGGAAGGTGTTTACGGCCCTCTCGTGAACTAAAGCTCAACGTCATACCCCATAACACCAAATTCTACGATGACTCTTTCGCAGTTCGAGCCATAACTTTATGGAACGAATTACCTCTGGCAATAAGAGAAGCTAAATCATTGGATATATTCAAGAAGCAGGTAAATAATTATTACCTCTCTTTATGTACTTAATGACGATGATATCTATTTGTCCTATGTCTTATTTATTTAATATTATTAGATTATTTTGTTTAGTATGTATCTATTTAAAATATGTATCCAAATATTTGTATGTATTTAAAGATATATGTATTAGTATGTAGGAATATTCATCATATAATCTCCCTAACCCTAAGGTTGCCTGGAAGAAATCGCTAATGAGCGATAAGGTCGCCTAATTTGTACTATTTATTAAGTTTGTTACTGTGTTACTTGTCTCATGTTTGTGGTGTACAATAAAGAGTTTTTTATCTATCTATCTAAGAGTATAAGAAATTGTTATTATAAATATTTTCATAGGAATTTAGTTAATATATTTACAATATGGGTCCAAGAGAGGCGCTAAGAAACAAATTCAAGGCAGTTAACATAATGACAGTTCACTGCGTATATATATTAGAAAACTTGTTGTATGTACATAAAAACATTGACTCTTTTAATAAAAAGAGTGAATGTACATCATATAACTTACGAAACCAAAACAAACTTGTTGTAAATTCTAGTAGGCTGCATAAAATTAACAACTCATTTAAGGGTAACTGTATACGATTCTATAATAAACTCCCACAAGACGTTTTAGAAATGTCAATTAACAAATTCAAAGTCTTTGTTAAAAGAAAGTTGATATAAAAATCGTATTATAAGTTGCAAGAGTAGTTAGACGATAGAAACGCGTGGGAGTGAACGAACTGCTCTAATTTCAATTGAAATACATTAAACTAATATGATATTGTAATGATGATGATAACAAAATAAACAAAATACCCGACAGAGTTTGTTGTGGACTCTTCTCGGATCGGGCGCGAAGGGACCCCCGTAACTTTAGATTTTAAGTAGTTCTGGAGTATCATCATCAGACGTGCATTAAGAGAAATAAGAGTGTGGAAAAGAAAAATAAAATATTTGGCGATTCAAAAGTGCTGTAATATGCCTACTTGAATAAAGATATTTTGATTTGATTTGATTTGAATAGATGTTGATTCAAAATTAGAAAACGATTTTAGTCATTTGTGTACATAGGTTTAAGATCTTTATGTCTCATAAGAATAAACTCACTTACATGAGAATGTGCACAATTCTCACCAAAACTTATGTTAGACGTTACATACGGGTAGGCAGTAATTAACAGTAGATTTTAACTCTAAGTAGAGAAATTATTTTTATAAAACTTTACGCAATTAATTTGAAATTGAACAGTGTTCTGTGTCACTAAAGCCAGATTTCCCAGTATTACGTTTTCACTGGCGCAATGCGAGGATTCACTTCTCTAAGAGAGGTCCTAGATCCGTTTCCCGGCATGATTATTTATCTGGGTCTGGACTTCATGACCATCCTACCAGCAAAGGCAAGCAGAATGCATTTCAGTACGATGCTGTGTAGAAACCATTAAAAGGTAATTTACCTCTAAACAGATAAGCGGGCTCCTGTCTTAGACCTTATCATCATTTACCATCAGATGACCATATGACTACAAGATCTGGAAACATGCAAGTGAAACCGCGGGGCACTGAAGCCTTATACGACTTCGCCTTAGTCAAGAGAGGAATGCACGGCAACGCGTTGTCGGTGCGATCCTGCCGTGTTTCGAGGCCTGGATGGAGAGGTCGTCAGGGAACGTCACCTATAGACATTTTAACACAGGTCCTGACTGGACATGGATGCTTCAGTCAGTATCTGTGTAGGATGGGGCACGAGGTGACAACGCGGTGTTACCACTGCGGTTACCAGTGTGACGATGCACAGCATACGCTTGCGGTCTGCCCTTCATGAGATGTCGAGCGGCGCGTCTTGACAAGTCATGCTGATGAATGCCGATGCTTGGACGGCAGTGGTTTGCTTTTGCAAAACCGTCTTGATTAAAAAGGAGACCGCCTAGCGAGCGCGAGAGAGGTCCGATCCCTCACGGAGACAAAGACGCAGGGGCAGCATGGTTGCATAGCAGTCGTTCAACGCTTCACCAAGAGGGGTTGCGAACGGTGAGAGTGGAGGCCCGCACCGTTCTGTTGTAGACAACTCCGGGAGGAAGGTAGCTTACGTGGCCTTAAGGTACATTGCAGTCAGACCGCGGGATGTGTATGTCATCGCACAATGGCAGCACCAGACGATCACCTGGCCTTTCCACCAAGAGGCCGGGTATCTTTAGAAGATCCCCCCCCCCCCCCCCGTGAAAGAAAAAAAAGGTGTTACTTATATAAGTATAATAATGTACATGTTCAAGTAACAAACGCCACATTTGAATAAAAAATCGTTTGTAATTATCGACAACGACATTAGTTCGTCAGCATTTTAAATTGACCTAATGTGAATTCAATGGACTATAATGGTTACATTTAGGGTTGACACAATGTCAATGTTTAGAAATTAATATGTGTTATGAATTGAACATTTATGTTTAACAATTAATAACAGATTGATCAAAAGCTTGTTAATACAATTCTTTACTCAATTTTCCCTTATCTGGAAAAATCTACAGGTATTTTTAACAGCAGGTTTAAGTCACGCATAAATTATACATGACGAAATTATTCCTCTTAAAAAGTCGTAAAAAACGTCTAAGACGGCATATACTCGTATCTATCTTTTCAGGGTAACTTATAAACATTTTAATCGATATCAAATTTGTTCTTTCTCGTTATTACATCTATATACACGTCACTAAACTCCTCTCAATGGTTGGGCCGATTTTGTGGAGATTTTTCACCTTCAGATGGATTCGAGACGAGTTTAGATGGAAAATTCCATCTGATAAATAAGGAATTTACCCATATTTCCACGAGTTACATGGGTGACACCGCCGGGAACAGCTAGTTTAATATGCCGGAGAATAAGAGAGAAGAAGAGCATAAGGCATAGGGGCGTAGGGTTCTCCACCGACATCATCGTTAATGGCATCCATAATTTCCATTTCCATACTGTGGGCGTCAATGGGTAATGTTGGTGCAATCAAACATTTTACTAATCAACTCAGATTATAATGTCCAATCACTTAATATGCCCGATATCAATTTACACAAAAAACAGTTTCAAAATTCGACCACACCGGCGGGTCGTCACCCGAGAACTACCGAGAGACGCGCGCCGGACTTATTGATTCTGCTTCACGCCGATAAACAAATCGCGCCAGCGTTCTACAGACTATTGCAGTACGAGAAATATATAAAAATGACAACCAATTTCGCAAATTCTTTTTTTTTATAATCAGGAGATGGTTCTTATGATACAAAAAACAAAGAAGCAAAAGCATTATTGTATGTATTACTAAAACTCGTATACAAATAAATAAGTGTATGTTGGATTACCAATAAAACTATAAAAGGTGTTCGGAAACCGTTCCCGAAAACGAAGACAGACGTTAATACTAATGACACCTTTGACGATAGGACAGAAAAAAAAGATGCTGATAAACAAAATCTTATTTTTAAAACGTTTTATTATCATCATTGACGCTATCATGTTAATACAGGTAAAATTTAAATGAATAGATTTGTAAAAAAAATACATAACTTTCTTTAAAAAAAAGCCAACAATTAAACACAATCAGCTGACGTTCGGGTCAAGGACTTATTATAACGTCTGTCTTCGTTTTCAGGAGCAGTTTTCTATCTCTGTGTATATAATAACCAGAAAGTATAACGAAGAATTTTGTGATTAGATTTGATTATTTTATGAGTTAACTCGTCGTCGTCGTCGTCGCTTCAACCGATGGACGTCCACTGCTGGACATAGGTCTCATGTAATGACCTCCACAACGCCCGATCTTGCGCCGCTAGGCGCCAGCGGCTACTGGCGACCCTCTTTATATCATCGGTCCACCTTGTGGGGGTTCTGCCTACACTACGCTTATTATAAATTAATTATACCAATTCAAATCAAATATTCACAGTAAACAGAACAAAATCACTCGTTGTTTTAAACTTAAATTTTCGTGGTTTATTAACATATTGATTATTTGAACGGGTACATATCACGATGGCGATTTTTAATTTTTAATTTTGGCGATATTTCGACCCAGTTGCATGGATCGTGGTCACGACGATANATAAAAGGATCAGACGTAGGGTAGACAGATTCTGCCCTTGACAGCTTGACACAACCGACCACAGCAGTAACGTCGTGACCACGATCCATGCAACTGGGTCGAAATATCGGCAAAATTAAAAATTAAAAATCGCCATCGTGATATGTACCCGTTCAAATAGTCAAAATCACTCGTATCAGCTAGTTTCATATATTTTGTTGTAAAACAAAAACGTTGCCAACCCTAGAGAACGTTAACAAGCCCCTCCGATCGCCCAGAGACGTTAGTGGCGTGGGTGACAATCAATACATTTGTAAAATAAAAGATTTGAATCAAATAGAAGGATGAACAAACATTATTTATATACGGACTTTCTCTTTTATTATACTCAGCATTGTACAAGATACAAAACTCTATGATAAGTCCCCGAGATGGTATTAAAATTTGTTTTAAGATTAGAATAATAGGATCGGTAGCTTTGTTTTGTTTTGTCCTTCCACTTGCCACGATCCTTGTATATCTCCTTCGCTTCTTCCATTCTCATTAAACCTTTCATTCAAGATCGTCAGTTTAGAGTACTCTTGACCTGGCTCTTATTTAAAAAGTCCCGGATTTGGTCCAGGAACGTTTGTCTTTGTCTTCCCCTTCCGACTATCCCATTCAATCTTGACTCATAAATCCTTTTTGTCATTCTCCTTTCATTCATTCTCTCTATGCATACCTTTCTCAATTTTAGTCATTCCCTTATCACACTATTTCTTACTTTATCGCTCAGTTTCAATGCACTCACACTTCTCAACACTCTCATCTCTACCGCATTTACTTTTATGCTTCTTCTACCATACTGAACTTTCACTACTATACATAAGTGTTGGACCAACGCTCCTCCGTGCAGTCAGTCTGGCCCTTTGAGACACCCTCTGGCTATTCATAAAGCACGCCTTTATGAATCAGAGCATCCCCATCTACCAAAAGATTACTATTCATCATAAATTCATCTCCTCATGTATGTAATATTGACGCTCTCGGTAGCACAGTAGTTCGAGTGCGAATACTGGTAGGATGAATTTAGGAAGTTTCATTTTCTAATCTGTCTGAGTTTGTCCTGGTGGGAGGCTTCGGCCGTAGCTAATTACCACCCAACCAGCAAAGACGTACCGCCAAGCAAATAGCTTTGTGTTCCGGTACGATACTCTGTAAAAACGATAAGATGTAAATCGCCTCTTAACAGATTAGCGTACTTTCATCTCAAATCGTATCATCACTTGCAATTTGGTAGAGAGTGAAGTGTTTTTGTGTAGCATTTTAAATGAGGCTAATGATTTTATAAAAAATACACATACGAGTACGTATTAATACTTTAATGAGCTATTCGGAATGTTTCATTGCAAAGAGCTTATTGTCCTTTCTAAAGCGTTAGTCTTAGACTATACGTATACAAAATTTCATTTTAATCGGTTCCGTAGTATTGACGTGAAAGTGTAACAGACAGTTACTTTAGAATATTAATAGGGTTTGTCATTTTACACCTTTAAGTCTAAAAAATCAACAGTCTAAACTACTAGTTTCAAGCTTCTACCTCTGCAAACAAATTTTTATCCCTTAAAACCCTTATTTGGCATTAAAAAGTAGCCTATCCCCTTTCTCAGGCTCTAAACTATCTGAATACCAAATTTCATTTAAATCGGTTCAGTACTTTTGTCGTGGAAGCTCGACCGACTAATAATGTTAAATATATTAAGCTATTTATAATGTTAAATAGTAAGGAAGGCGCCATTTTTAAGTGATCTATAGAGATGTATATAAAACATTTATGAAGACATGTATCTAACAGGGTTAAAAGAAAAGATAAAAAAAATGTAAAGGTGGCAAGACTAAAAAGTGGTTATCATAAAACTATGGAGAATAATGAAAATGCTTGCGACGATAAAGAAAAATTTGATATAGTCGATACTGAGGAAAACATGGAAGTCGATGAAGAAATAGTCGCTAATGATATACCTGAGATACAAGATAAAAATGTTATTGAGAACGACAGTGCTACAAAAACTGATAAACTGGCACCTGTAGATAATTCGAACCTTGCTACTGAATCTACAAGTGACAGTATGTAAGGAAATAATTCATGTAAAAGGTTCTATCTCTCCTAAGAGAAGTGAGAGAGTTAAGTCTAAAAACCTGGATGCTTCACTTAACAGTACTTGTGTCTCCTTGTCAAGATCAAATCCAAGACGGTCAAAGAGAAATATTTCTATTATAAATTGCTAAATTACAAATCTATTATTTGTTTGCCGTTTCTATAATCGAGTACATTCACCTTTTAATTGTTTTCAAGCAAGTTTAACCGCCTACGAGCCCGATGTACTTTGCTAATGATCCGTAGTGTAGCTTTGCGAAACGTTGATAGAGCTTGTTCTATTGACAGCTGAATTAAATACTAATATGCATTACCTATGAATACATTATTATAGAGCATATAACCTCTATACCCACATCAGGACGCAAACAGCTGTAGAACAAGTAGGTATTTTATATTGTAACGAATTGAGACGAAACGCAAAGCTCGCAAGCCGCTGTTCCTCCACTTGTTAAACCCCTTCTTTTTCGCTGTGAAATGAATTTACGTACCCCGACTTAAAGTTATACCTTCAACCAGGAGTGTGGAACTCCCTGAAGAACGGAATACACACTAAAACCTAGCGGAACCCTCAGCGCCCTGAGCAGGAACACTAGAGGTTCATTGGGGACATTACACCCCGGAAATCGTCTGTTACGACCATTCAGGATGGCAGGAGACGTACAAAGGCAAGTCTCCTGGCTCCTGGTCTCCTCCAACGGATAGAAGTGGCCTCAGCTGCAGCTTTTCATTAAGATACCGTCCGCCAACCACTTTCACTGCTGAGCATATAGCCCACTATCCTCATTAGGGGGTGCCGTTAGTGCTCCCAAAAGCCAGGCATTCTGCCACAGTATACTGTGATATGTCAACGAGGGCTCCACACTCGTGAAAGGCAAGTGAGTCTTCACGCCCAACTATCTGGTGCAAGTACTTACCAAAACTTCAGTGCCCAGTCACAAGTCTAAACGAGAGGGATCCCTGCTTCCTACATAACCATAGCTCTCAGTGGGGTCGGACTGCTTCCACCGTAACAATACCCGCAGATAGAGACCCCAGGTTATCTTTCCATTGCTGTATCAAATTCCTGACAGCTAAGGCCCGGATTCTTAGGATATCATTCGCGACAAAATGACCATTAACTCTTGCACTAACTAACTTGCCATTATATACAGTCAGTAGAACCTCCGCCTGAAGTTCCCAAGGGGGGTCGCCAGCCAAAAGTTTCGCCGGCGTCAATGAGACCGTCCTGTACCCCCTAATTGCTAAAACTCTTTGCAATCTGCACTATTGAGATTTATTAGCAACTGCCAGGGTTTCAGCCCACACAGGTGGAACTGCCGAGTTGTTACAGTTTAAGGAATTTAATCTAACGACGGGATGATCGATTGTGATGGCGGGAATAACTTGAATAATTCATCTGAACATTCCCCATAATAGACACTATAGAGGACACATAGGGAACTAAAGGTTCTTCGGTGATCCAGAGTCTCCCGTTTATTGGTCAGTTGAGGGTTGTTATTAATTCGTATTGTCCGATTTTTCCGGTGAAATGGAAGGAATTAATACTGATGTGCACCAGCCCAAAGATGACAGCAGTGTCCCAAATCTGTCTGAATTTGGGCTTCATACAAGTGTAGCTGATTCTTGGCTATGTCAGTTTTAATCTACATGAAATGTATTTAATTGGACAAAGAATAATACTGAATTAAATCAAAATGCTTATGAACTAAGACTATTGCAGATATTTTTATCGATCTTTTTAATATATATTAACTCAGTGACACAGTAATATGATCTGTTTCGTAAGGTTTAGTCAGCGTTTGCGATTTAAGCGCCCAAAAATAAGTTTGTTATAAAATTACAAATATTCTAAGTTTATCTAGACTACATTTGCAAACAGTGGCAAACTGAGTAATAATTTTCATAGTTCTTTGCCTGACTTTTCAAGATCTATATTTGTTTCTAATTATAATAGTTATCATATTATAGACCCATTTAAAATCTACTACAACTTACAATAAGATACATGATTAACCAAATATAAACTGGATGTATGTATTAGACTAACACACCCACTCACACTAACTCAAACTAAAACTAAAACAACTTTTATTCTCTCCATTATTTAAATAAACATAACTTGCACTGTACTTATAAATACATACATACATAGCATCACGCCTCATTCCCACAGGGGTATGCAAAGACCACGTCCTTCCACTTGCCACGATCCTTGCATATCTCCTTCGCTTCTTTCATTCTCATTAAACCTTTCATACTAGTTCATCGGTTTAGAGTAATCTTGACCTGGTCCTTATTTAAAATGTCCTGGATTTGGTCCATGAACGTTCGCCTTGGTCTTCCCCTTCCAACTTTCGCATTCACTCTTGACTCATAAACTTCATTCTCTCAACGTGCCCAAACCATCTAAGCATACCTTCCTCAATATTAATCACTATATTTTCTGTTATACATCAACGTTCTCTTATCACACCATTTCTTACTCTGTCACTCAGTTTTAATCCACTCATGCTTCTCAACGCTCTCATCTCTACCGCATTTATTTTACTTTTGTGATTCTTCTGCCATACCCAACTTTCACTACCATACATAAGTGTTGGCACCAACACTCCAGCATGCACTGCCAGTCTAGCCCTTTGAGACACCATCTGGCTATTCATAAAAGCATGCAGAGCACCATTTACCATATTCCCTGCATTCACTCTCCTTTCAATATCACTTTCACATGTTCCATCTTTTGTAAATTTAGATCCCAAGTATACAAATTCTTTCACCTCTTCCACTTGTTCCCCATCAATCAAAATATTGCCAGTCATCATAATTACTTCACTGTTAAAATATAAACAATTTGCACTACTTCTCTCAAAACAACTACTTCACGAGACACAGCTCGAAACACTAACTCAAACAATTGTTCCGCTTTTTAAAATTACCTCGTATTGCATAACATTTCATAATATTGTTATTTGTAAGTGTTGCCACTATTCTACACAATAATTCCCAATATTTCAGAGCTATCCGTCTCGTCACAAACTATCTGTAGTCTAAATACGCAATACATTAGAAAGGTTCAAATTCAAGTTAAATTTTAATTAAACCAAATGCAAATTAATCACAGAAACATGCTTTTTTAAATACCTATACATTTCATAAAATGAGAATATCAAGGAACTTAGTGTGTGTTTATAGTGATATTTCTCGCAGAAACACAAACTAGTCTCATCACTGATCACATGCAATGAGGATAGATAACACCTATTTTTTATACTAAATACCAGGGGCTAGAAAACAACAGTTAGGAACAATCTACGTGACGAAATGTAGATCGAATTACTAAATGTACCGTTTAACCTGTTACATTTAGGTGATGACAGAGAAACCGATTAATCTCTTCAAAAAACTATTTCGAAATAATTCAATATCAATTGTACAGTAATAAAGTGAAACAGGTTAGGTTTAACAGCTTTTTAACATAGTTTAACATACATAAAGACATTTTGTAATGTTGATGATAGAGATAAAGATGTCTGGACTTACGAAGCAAAGTACTACACATTGTAACATACAAAAATATATTTAAAAGAGTAACCGTTGAATTTCTTGCCGGTTTCTGGTGGTGGTAGATTTGTAACCATGAATACATACATAGCATCACGCCTCATTCCCTTCGGGGTAGACAGAGACCACGATCTTCCACTTGCCACTTGCATATCTCCTTCGCTTCTTTCATTCTAATTGCAATAATTGTATGCCTATTCAAAATCAAAATATTCTTTACACAAGTAGGCTCAAAAAGCACTATTTAATCGTAAATAGTCTGTCCATTGGTAACAGATCTACCACCAGCTCGGAAAGTTAATTCCACTGAGAAGAAACCGACTACAAACTCAACGGTTACTCTTTTAAACATAGTTTTGGTAAGTTACAATGTGTTTAGCTTACATGTGTAAGTATGTAGTGTAATCATTTAAACACACCACCTACCTTCTATGTCGTTTCTTGAACGGTTTTCCTAACACCAGGGTTTTCGGGAAGAGATCGCTAATGAGCGATAAGACCACCCAATAAAAGTACCTAATACTGAGTTATTGTACATCTATCTTTCGACTTTACTCCAAGAAAAAACAACCAGCACTGAAACACAAAATTAAAACAGTTGACCTCTGAGCCCGGGTTAACAACCTCTAGCTGTCGGCGCACTCGCATCTAGCAGCGGCCGCGGCCTATATAATATTTATGTTGTATTTTTTTTCTTTTTCCTCGTCGGGGAATCCTCATGGATTCCCACGACACGGCAAAACCCTACGGTGCACATCCCTACGTTCTTTGGTGAAAGCATGGGATCGGAAAACATCCGCACTCTCGTCAACGATATGCCAACAGAACTCCGCTCTTTGTATTCCTCCTGTTCTGGTGGCATGCCACCTATACTCCCTCTACAGCGGCAATAGCTTCCTCGCCCTGTGCCCAGAGGCAACCCCTAAGGGGGCAGACGACGGTGGTGCACTACCATTTTATATTTCGGCTATACTAACATGATGGAGCGTAAATTACGCTTATAAAGAGTTTTAAAATATGATTTTTGAAGTTGTACTTCTTTTGGCGCGTTAGGGAAAAATGGTGAGGGTAAATTTTTGCGTAGCGCGCGCACACCGTCACAAAAAACCGACACCCTAAAGTTAGCTATAACTTCTAACGCGTGTATATAAGCACATACACACTTTTTTATCAGGATCGCTAATTTTTCCCCATCATCAATGGTGTCATTAGTACTATCATCTGTCTTCATTTTCGGAAGCGGTCTCCTAACACCTTATATGTATAGTAAAGACTTAACTAAAACCTAATAGCCAACTAAATTGATTATATTAATAGTAACCAACGAAGCGTTTAGCGATCACTAACTATCAAATGAGGCGAAAGATTGGACGTGAATTTAGCAAAGCGACGTTATTCCGTTCACGTTTTCACTGTTCATTAAAATTTAGACGATTATTTTATGCCTTATTTGAAATTGTCAGTTCGATTACACGCTCGGAGTGGTTTTTCGAGGGTATTACGATATTTGACGTGTCCCGCCATTATAGACTGCATTTAAATGCCAGCACATATTTATAGCCTAATCTTAACACTATATATCTACCTACCTACTTCAATTTAATGAAATTAAATTAAATAACCTCAACATAATTTTCGTTATCCCTTTCTTTGACAGTTGGGTGACAACACATAAAAATACCAAAAATCATGATGTAATATTAAGATATGTTATGCAATACGAGGTAATTTTAACATGCGGAACAGTTGTATAAGATAGTCTCTCGAGCTATGTGTCGTGGAGTGTTAGCGATCATTATTATTTTATTTGTTGGATTGCTATTAAATTGCTATATTTGTTTATTGTGCTGAAGTCTTTGTCTCTGACATCCGGTGTAAAGCTGTTCCGGAAATTCTCAAATTTAATCAGAACTTCTATTTAGTAGTCGTTTTAACGACGACTGTGATTGGTGGACTTTTTATTTTTGAGTGGGGAGTTTCCAAAGGGGGGCGATACAATACCATTTCTTTCTCAACTTTGGACTAAACTTACGTCAATAAAAGAAGCCTCAGTTTAACGAAACTATTGATATAACGAAAAAACGTTCAATTTATTGTATCTTTATTTCGTTATCTCGTCGCATTATCTCTAAAGTGTCATTTTTCCGACACTCTCAATAATTATTGGTATAATTTAAAAGTGTATTTAGGTACAGTACAAAGGATTTGTTTGTGATTGACCCACATTATCGGCCCTTGAGAAACGAGCAAAGCACCAACGATGTACCAGACTGGGCGGAGCAGGCCTTGGCCTAATATTGAACACACTCCAATCAGATAACCTTTATTACATTGCGTGTCCAATTTTAAATGTACATAATAAAACCAAAAAATACTTGAACGAAAATAGTGTGTGAACTTAAAAGCTCACGATGTAAGAGAATTTTGCCAAGGCGAGGTTAATCTATATATATAAGCTACTTTTTGAAAACTACTGGACCGATCGGCATGAGACCATAACCATTTGACGCGAAATTAATTGTAGAAGGTTTTAGGCTTTTCATTTTTTGAATTCCATCAACCCTTTACCATTTTTTTTTCAAATTTATGTGGATACTCATTTATAATATAAAAATGAATCGTAAAATGTGTTGGTAAGCGCACAACTCAAACAACGCCTTGGTCAATTTTGACAATTCTTTTTTTTTAATGTTTTTCGAAGTCCAAGGATGGTTTTTACGGCGAGAAAAGTTCGAATAATTGCAGGGGAAAACCCTTAAAACAGCCCTTTTCCGTTTCCCATACATACGTTTTCTATTTTAATGAAATAAAGTCAATTTGACCTTTATTGCTATTCAATAAAGTACATAATAAACTACAAGTACTCACTGTCAATTTGCACTTTATTATCGCTGCAGGAAGTTCAAAATCAATTGAATAGTCACAAAAATATAAGAGCTAAAGATATTTAGTACTGCTGTAATTACATTTCGAAAATCATTCGTAAAACTGAAATCTGCCACATTCCAAATCATTTTGATAGAACGAAGTTTGTCGGGTCTGCTAGTTATGAATATAAAATTAATTTTGTTCTATATAATGATTCTGAGTTTGAAACAATATTTGTACTACATAAAAAGGTTTTAGTGCTACACATAATATGGCTAAAAGCAAATCGTAGAGAAACATATTTTTTTTTTATTGCTGATAGTTTAGCGCTTGACTGTGATCTCACATGATGGTAAATGATGATACAGTCTAAGATGAAAGCGCGCTAATCTATATAACAGGCAATATACCCCTAACGGTTGCTACACAGCATCCGATGCCGAGCCGAAGCCTTCCACCAGTCGAGACTCATTAGAAATACAATTTTCTAAATTCGCCCTACCGGGGTTCGAACCCGGGACCTCAGCAAAGCGAATACTCGCACCATTGCGCCAGCGAGGCCGTCGAATATATAATAAAAGAAAGATTTAAATTTTGGTTTTTTATTTTTAACAATTTATAATGATCAAGCTAAACATTACTGGACTGTTACGAATTTTAAAACGTATTAATTAGATATATATGTCGGAGGGCAGATGTCTGTGGAACGCTGGCGCCATCTATCGGCGTGGACAGAGACAATGGTGGCAGTCCGGCGGGAGTCTATCGGCAGTTGTCGAGTGACGCTCGACCGGAGCAGTCTACTGTTGGAACTGTCGCGTTCCTAGCTATTAGTGTTAATAAGTTTGTGTAAATTGATATCAGGAACATTAAGTGGTTGAACATTATAACTCGAGTTAATTAATAAAGTGTTTGATTGCACCAACATTACCCACGAACGTCCACAGAATAAGAAATTAATTAATAGATCCAATTAATAACGATGTCGGTGGAGAACCCTACGCCCCTGTGCTTTATGCTTCTCCGTTCTCTCTTATTCTCCGACATATATATTCTTTTTTTCTTTTGTAAATATGTGTATCTGAAATAAAACACTTCTAACTTCTAAAATAAATCTATAGTCCTACTTAGTAGACTTTCCACTGCCCCGAGATCGGTATCTATGGTGTTGCCAGTTGTAAATCTATATGTATAAATAATTATTAATGTGGAATGTGTTATTGGAAAAGCCATTGCTTAGATATAACCCAGATTGAAATACCTTTTCTATAACCCATTTACGCAATAAATACAATGACATACAAACTTTCTGACATATACTCGTGTGATACGAGATTTGGCAAAGATGGTGCCGCCCATACGCTGTTATGATGTTAGATAGACATTTATCCATGAACACTTTGACTGGCGTAGTGATGCAACTACTCACTTTGTTAAAAGAGGTCCCAAATTCTTTCTCAACGGAGAGAAGTTAAGAAACTGTATTTTCTTATTTGTCTTGTTCGGAATGGACTTCGACCTTGGCTAGTTATGATCCTATCAACAAAGGCAACAATCAAGATTGTCTCATTAGTCTAGTGCCTTATTACTCTTTCTTTACGTCGAGGGGCAAATCTGCATGACATACCCGACCTTTTAGGGGGATAGATCGAGTTATGTTGTAATTTTCCACTAAAACCCCCCGGCAGACGTTCTAAGGTCCATGCAGAACACTCTTCCTGGGTGTCTAGCACACCATTATCCTGTTCCCATCCACAGTATTGAGAATAAGGCGTTTGCTCTCGTCCTATCCCACACAGATACTCTGCGATACAGCTGTACCCCGTGAGTATCTGTGAGCTTCCCCGGGGCGTGTTAACCAGGTCTCAACTGCTTGTTGATACGCTATTCTTTTTAGCGCTGACACGAGTCTTAGTGTTGCGGACAGGAGCACCGAGCCTAGCGCGTTGTCGGCGGCTACTGATTCTGTTACCTCAACACCCGGGATCACCCTCTCTCTTGTTCGTCACGCCGTATGTACGTGCCGAGTAAAAGAATAGTATAAAAAGCCCATTTACTTGGATCGACGTCACAGTTCGCCTTAGGACTCCTTATCGGAGTAGATCCATACTGAGTGCGAACTGTGACCAACCGATCCCGAACGACCAAAGCATTGAACCTGGAAGAGTTGAACAGAAGAATCGAAGCCCCGAACCCTATACAGTCCACTGAACCAGGAGGGATTCGTCTGAACATGAATCCCTCCCCAACACTGAGTGTTGGCCTTGTTGTCATATCCGCCGAGATATCTAAGGGTGGAAACCGTGCCTCATTAGTCTAGTGGTTAGCATTCTAGGCTACAGACATGAGATCCTGGGGTCCAGTCCCGGGTGGGCCCAAGTCAAATGAGATAGTTTTCTGTTAATATTTACTATGCCTACCAAACTGCAGTGGAGCAGCGTAATGGGTCTATCTCCTATGAATGGGGAGGTCTGTGCCCAGCAGTGTCAAGTTAATGGGCTGCTACTTACTACTTACAACAAGGGAAACAAACCTATTATTATTGGACAAAAAATGTCGTTCTAAGGCCATTCTTTCGTAGATGAGAAACGCTAATGAATCACTCACTCTCTCTCTCTTAATAGAAGGAAAATATAGAGGAGGCCAGAGCCGCGTATTCAACATCATTTGATGGCAATAAAAATGCCAGATGAACTTATGTGGATTGGCTATGGCATGGCGGACAACTGTAGCTAAAAATTTATAAATTTATCTGACAGCATCAGGTAACAATCGCGAAAGTAATGATGTAAACCCAGCATTGTTATTGCCTTTGACTGTAAAAGCGATAATCTCGAGCACGTGTTCAATTTATTCGACAGACATTTGTAAAAGTCTATTGGCGATAGAATTTACTCGTTAACAAGTTTTTTTTTCTATATAAAAGAAGTGTGTTATCTCGAATGATGCGAGGTCCGTTACAAATCTGACTGGCTCCTGTTTGTCTGTTATAAAAACTTGTTAACCATCTGGACGTTGTATAAAGATGTCAGGCTGGTACCACCGTTAATCTTTCAAAGATCCGTAAGAGGTTTTCATTAAAACCTATGTGTTTGTTTTATGAGAAGTCAAGTAATTCCTGAGAAATCTATCACGAACATTTTAAATTCATTACAGAACCCACTACAAGAATAAAACGATGTATTTCCACTTGATTGGATTAATATAAAGGTATTAACGAATAAGAATTCGAACAAGACATATATAGGGATACTTATATATGGAATTGAAAAGAATCTTTGCCAATAATACAGTTTATTCGCGTTAAGAATGCAGTGAGTCTTCAACATAATAAATGGTCACCGTGAACTTGATATTGTAATTTGATAAGATTTGATTGGCTAGGGGGCGGGGTTAGTATGATAACTCACTGCATTCTGAATGCCGACGAACTATTTATTTGATATTCTAACAACATTCTAGACCTGCCCCCTAACCAATCAAATCTTTTCAAATTACAAGGTCAAGTTCACAGTGACAAAATTGTTGATTTCATTGGTTAGAAGGCGGCGATAGAATGATGACGCACTGCATTCTTAACGCGAACAAACTGTAGTTAGTTTGTTTTTAATAATAAGTACTCTGTTATAAGATGAACAAACTCATGCAATTTCTTTTTTTTTATCAAATAAATAATTCTTGATTCGAGTAGACTTTGAAACCACTTTTGATTCGTCAACCATTTCAAATCACTTTTAATATCATCAGCGTCTTCTATTTCATGCTAAGTTCTCATAAAACTAGTTGACAGCAGAATGGATAAATAATGACGTATATTATTCTATATACAAATCATAACTTACCTGAATTTCTCTCCTCGGTTGGGGCAGCCTTAAAACTGGTTGTGGCAAGGGTGTCGGCAGGCGAGAAGGCGATGGGACGTAGGGCCTAGGCCCTGGGGGCGGAGGTGGAGGCCGAGGGACCGGGCCCTGCGGCCGTTGGTATACCACCACAGACATGGGGGATGGTGGGCGCACTCCATGGCCTTGGGGCACGAGAGGCGACGGCCGAGGTGCCTGGTGACCCTGTTATAAAACATTCTTCTTTACAAGTAAGCTTTACCTAAACTGTATAAATTTGACATACAGTCAGTTCGCCTTCAGAATGCAGTGAGTCATCATTTTAACCCCGCCCCCTAACCAATATTTTTTTCAAATTACAAGATCAAGTTCACAGTTACCATTTAATATAACGAAGACTCACTGCATTCTTAACGCGAACGAACTGTAGTGACAATTTATGATTTGTATTTTCAGATTAAGAAAATTGTTTTTACATATTGCATTCTTCTCATATTGCAACTGATGTCCAAACAACGGCTTCAAATCTTAATTCACAAGGATTCTAAGAAGATCACATCACAAACTCAGCCGGGTGGTCTTTTTATCATCATCATTGAAACACATTTCAATTTATTTGGGTTAAGTTACAACAATTTATATGATATCAAGATTTTTTAATATCTCAACAATTCGAGACTTTCAAATAATCAACCTCTTAACGTTTCTACACAGGATCGTACCGGAGCAGAAAACTTTGTTTGGCGACACGTCTGTGCTGGGTGGTAACTTGCCACGGCCGAAGCCTCAGTCAAATTAGAAAAAGCGGGTAGGTAAATAAAGGTAGGGTAAGTAGCACGTAGCTCTCCGAGGCACGGGGGAACACACCGCCAACTTCCCAACTCAATATCGATTTTGAATATCTCGTGTCTATAGCCGAATATGCTAACCACTAGAGCTATGAGGCAGTCAGCGGCTAGGAGTCCGGCATAATGCGCAACAACTTCCCAGCGATATAAAAAAATTATCGCTTCCTAAAAAGGCACGTTCCGTCATTCGAGCTGGAGGTATTTCCAATTGTTTCGGATAATCGATATTCTACTGTATAAATAAATATATCACGGGGTGTACGAGTCCTGAAGTGGCCATTGGGCCGTGCGACGGTGGCTGTGCAGAGAGCACGGATCGCTCTCCTAAAGGTACAGGTACTTACCAGTCATAGTTGCTACGGCAAATACCTGTACCGAATGGCTGTGAGCCGTCAGACAGATGTCACGACCTCATAGACTCATTATGTATAAGGTAAGTGTTATAGGAGTGCAGGCCTGGAGAGTGGTGTTAAAGAGGCACGGCAAAGGGAGAGGGTGAATGCCTCCGAAACACTCTTGCCCCGACGAAGGGGTGCAGGAAACAACTCCTCCTTCTGTAGAATATTTGTCAGCTGCAGAGAGGAATGCTCATGGTTGATGGCAGTCCCGCTGGGTTTTAGTGGGTCGCGGAGTCCCAAAGAAATTATTTTTATTTTTTATTTTATTTTATTTTATTTATTAGATAAGCCAACAACATTTATGTACAAATTTATGGATACAGAAGGAGGTAAACAAGAAACAATATTACATAACATAAACATCACTAATAGGCTTATACAGTAATTACAAAATATAAATTAAATTAATTATAAACTAAGAAAAACAGTTACATGCAATGCAAATTTACCAGTTGAAAGAGAGAGAGAAAAATCTATGGTAATTTTCGTAATAATACAAGAACTTGGCGACGGAACCTTGTTACATTGGGATCGAAAATATCTAATTTAGTATTTAAGGAGTTATATTGGCGGCGGATACGATTTAAACAGGAGTGAAGCGATAAATTTGTGCGACTTGGATGTAGCGGAAAAATGTCGTATTTAGTTGTCGATCGTGTAGGTATCTTACAATTTAATTCAATGTGTGCAAGAAGAGATGTATCACATAAACTATTAATTATTTTGTATAGAAGCATTATATCCAAAAGATTTCGTCGCAAGAA
>JACTOM010000897.1:1066443-1077257 GCA_015832385.1 Elymnias hypermnestra | reverse complement strand
AATGCCGCCTCTTATGGGATTAGGCTAAACATCCCGCCTAGGAAGAGGCGGCCCAAACACGTCCTTGACGACCCAGACGACCAGATTACTATTGACAACGCCCCGTACACTAACACACACACAGCGTCTTCGCCGGCGAAGACGAGGTCCCCGCTATCTGACGCAGCCCGGCCGCGGCCACCAGTCGCGGACCCACGGGCGTCAAGATTAAGCACTTGCCCGATTGTCTTTTTCAGCAGCAGCAAACATTGCTCTAAGCCTAGGTCCGAGCCTCGCAGGAGGCGCCCATAGAGTAACATTTTCCCCCGACGCAGCAGGGCCCTCCTACGGGCCCACCCCTCGGCAGAGCTTCTGCGCTCGCCATCCCTCTCAGTTACGCTGTAAAAGCCAGTAGGGCTAACAGCAACTACACACTTCGAAAAAAAAAAATGGCGGGCATTCTTACTCGAAATGCTGCCCGGTGCACACCTTGCACCCATAAATCATTGGTTATTGTCATTTAATTAAAAAAAATAATAATAATTTAGTTTAAAGTAATAAATAATCTGTGTGAAAATTGACTGGTTGTCTGTATGTAAACGATGGAAGACCAGAACCCGATACATACATATACACTCCCCAAGAATTACTGCAGTTTTTAAGTTTATCACAGACAGAAAAACTCGGCTTTATACTTTGTTTTTAATATATATTCTACATGTACGACTACTCGGAAAGTCATACGAGGTATTAGAAAAGAGATGACAGTGTTAATAACACCATTGATGACGGCAGAAAAAAAAATCGATGCCTAATAAAATTACGCTCCATCATGTTAGTATAGCTAAATAAAACGACGAGAGTTTAATAAAAAAAATATTTATAAAAAGACAATGAAACACGATCACCTGACGCTCGGGTCGACGAACGCACGCAGTCGGCACCGGTGTGTGTGTAAAAGAAACGAGTAAATGGCTGCGCGCGGTCGTTGACCCGTGCGTTCGGGCACGGCGCCGCGTTTCTTTCTTTTCTTTGACAGTCTAGCTGGCGTAGTGGTGCAAGTATTCGCTTTGCTAGCGGTAGCCCCGGGTTCGAATTCGTCAAATTTCTAACACATCCTCCTCTTTCCCTCCCTAAAGTCTCGGAAATCTTAAGTTTCAAATTTGTATAAATATAAACAAGACTTAAAAATTAGTTTGCCAAAGAAGTTTCACTTTTGTGTACTTTATACGCACGCACTTTAATTTTTTTTTTTTAAATCAGGATCGATTTAATATGCTTATCACTTCATTGTCGTTTCGGAATTCCGGAATTATCGTAAGGATTTAATGATTTTGCCGCCAATACAACCTGTATACATATCAGATGTGACTGGCAAACGTTAGGTAAGCAACGAGTAACCGTAAGATATTCTTTAGTTATACTTTCTATTATCTTAAGCAAATAAACAATAAAACCTTTGCATATATACGTTATAGCAACGTAATAAGCACTACTTTTAAAAGTCAGTGAAGAGTCGCGCGCCCCACGCTTTTTTTTATTACGATAGCCTCCAGAAGCAATTCTACAACAAATTATACTTACCATCTACACACGAGGGGTAATTGTAGGGGATATTTTCTCATTTCCTTTTTAGAAACGAGATTGCTTTTTTATATTAGACTTGCCTTTCCACGTGAATACGTAGAGCGATGTACTTATGTAGGTGATTCAAAAACGACTCATCGGATTTTAATGCAGTTTGCATTAATAGATAGAGTAATTCCTTATAAAGATTTAGCTGTATAATGTGTCAATGTATTATTTAAAATGTTTTAAATACAACGATAAATGTTGGAAGTGTCTTAGAGAATAATGCTTAAAAGCTTTCATTGAAAACGCTGCTTAATCCTATTGAGGTACAAGAAAATAATATATAGTAGGGTATTCCTCTTTTATATTGTTTATTGTCTTAAGTGCATTTAACTCACAGTGCTCTGAATAAAGCTTTCTTTCTTTTCTTTCTTTTCTTTTTCTTTTCTTTTTGTAGATCTACAAAAACGTCTCTGTTTGCATAAACGAGTATATGTCTTTTATATATAAGGTAAGGTAAGTAGCAGCCCATTAACGTCCCACTGCTGGGCACAGGCCTCCTCACTCCGAAGAGCGAGGGTTTTTAGAGCATAGACCCACCACGCTGCTCCAGTGCGGATTGGCAGGCATAGTACACAAGTGCACTCTCTATTCCTTCACTCTCACAGTCCGATGTGACGGGAATCCGACACGACCGGAGATCAGGCGCAGGACCGACGGCTTAAGGTGCTCTCCGAGGCATGGGGGTGGATCACACCGCCAACTACTCAACTTCGGGCAAATATTGAGAAAATCTTAATAGAAAACTCAATATCGATTTCGAACTGGCCCGACCCGGGACTCGAACCCAGGACCTCATGACTGTAGTCGAACATGCTAACCACTAGACCAATGAGGCAGCTTTTATATATAAATCACTATAACCATTTTATCGCTCTTCAACTAACGTTAGTTAACTTTAGTTATAAGATGCTCTATAATCTAATTAAGACAGTGAGTCGCTCATGAAGAGGAATCATTTGTGTTACTGTATGTATGTTTGTAACGTTTTTACACAAAAAGTACTGGACCGATTTCGAAAAATTTGTCATTATTAGAAAGCTGCACTTTCACTGAACGACAAAGGCTTTATTACTTTCTCAAAAAACATAGGGATCCCTAATAAAAATTCATTAATGTAACCCAAGGTGTAAAAAAATGGTCTCAAAAAATCTATTATCGCGTGCGCTGCGAAGACTACTGAAGATAGAAGTAA
Organism: Elymnias hypermnestra; assembly: GCA_015832385.1. Lineage (NCBI taxonomy): Eukaryota > Metazoa > Arthropoda > Insecta > Lepidoptera > Nymphalidae > Elymnias > Elymnias hypermnestra. Next base: position 1,074,451 of record JACTOM010000897.1, on the reverse strand, counting down.
AAAATGTTCTACAATATTATAGAACATATTAATATCTACAAAAAAGTCTTCAATACCCTATGTCCAACTACTGTAGTCATGCCACTATAAATGGCTGACAGTTTAACGCTTGACTGTGCTCTGACCTGATGGCGAGTGCTGATACAGTCTAAGATGGAAGAGCACTAATCTGGTAAGAGGCGACATTCCCCTAAGGGTCCGGTCACACAGACCGACCCGGACAGAAGAGCAGATTTTGACCGCAATTAAAATAGTGTTGGGTAGTTGAAATAAGGTTTATTTTCTCTGTTATTGAGAATGCCTGAACAAAGGTGAAATGTTAATAACGGGCACTTACGGTTTCTACAAAGCATCGGAAGGCGAGCTGAAGCCTCCCACCAGACCAGATTCAGGGGATCAAAGCAAGAACTCGCACCACTGCGCCAGCGAGGCCGTCAAAGAAAAAAAACCGTTTAAATTGAGCGAAAGTACAAAAAGCCGCGGCGTCGCGCCAGTGAACGCACGGGTCCACGCATGGGCACGGCCATTTAGTCTCACCGGTGCCGGGCACGAATACACACACCAGTGCGCCAGCGAGGCCTTCAAATCAAACCACATTATTCATACCTCTTATTTTATTAAAGACCGTTTCAATTCCCGTAAAATATTTAAATTATTAAAATTCCACATTCCACTCAAAAGAAAACAATATTATAACATAATGTAGTATAGCGATGGCCATATTTCTTATTAATCTAAAATATTCAGTGTATAATACCAGTTTTAAAAACATAACAAATTAAAATAACTTATATCAAACAATCATGGACCCTTATGTCTCGGTTAAGTCAAAGAAATATTCCCGAGGGAGTTCAGATATCCCAATAAATAATCCGGTTAAGGGATTATATTATAATTAATGTAGCTATTACCAACCCTATTGATAAGAAGGATTACATAAACATGTTAATAAGATAAGACAAAGTTTAAAGCGAGGGTTGGAATGTCAGTTCTTATGCATTAGGGTTGTAACAGGTTCCACTACAATCCAATTTTATATAACCGAAAACTATAAAAGAACGAATTTATTGAAACACTTTTTTGAAATATTTGATTAAGTGCGTTAATAGAATGTATAACAAGTTTGCGTCATGATATTAGTTTTTGTATTGACTAAGTTAAGCGGCGCGAATGATGATGTCGCGTTGGCAAGCTGGCGGAACTTGTTCGTAGAGTACGACAGTTGTAGTTTTGATATCAAGTGTATAGTGGAGTGTTAAGAAAGCACTAATGTATTATGATTAATAGAGTTAACACAAAGATCGCCTCGAAAGCAATTCAAGATGTTTCTAGAACATCATCCGACTCAAACGTTTTAAGCTAAGTTCTTAATCGGATAAACACAAATTAACTCATATTCTTTACTTATACAAACTTATAAAAGGGTTTCCCCTGCGTTTTTTTTTAAATTCTATTTTACTGCTCCTTGATGGACCTACAGAACCAATCTTGGCCACTATTCGATCATACCGAGATACGTACAATTAATTTGTAAAGAAAAACTTTTAAACTTAACGTTTTCTAACTAAATGCACCCTAGTTTAGGAAGGAAGTGTCAGCTGCACTTTCTGCCTTTATATAAGATTCATTTTATTTGTTTTGTTTCTTTGTATTCGTTTCGACCAAACCAATTCAGTGACATCCCTGAAAGGGGATGTGCACTACTTTATATCCTAATAATGCAAAAATATATGGTTGCACCTCAGTGCCTGAAGACTAAAGTCTTCGAACAGTGGTTGTTGCCAGTGCTTACCTACGGATCGGAAACGTGGTCGCTGACTACGGGCCTTATTCGAATGCTCAGAGTCACTCAGCGTGCGATGGAGAGGACTATGCTGGGAGTATCTTTACGCGATCAAATCAGAAATGAGGAGATCTGTAGCAGAACCAAAGTCACCGACATAGCCCTACAAATCGCGAACCTGAAGTGGCAATGGGCAGGGCACATAGTCCGACGATCCGATGGACGTTGGGGCTGGAAGGTGCTGGAATGGCGACCCCACACCGGACGACGCAGTGCAGGAAGACCCCCGACAAGGTGGACCGACGATATAAGGAGGGTCACCGGTAGCCGCTGGAGCCACGTGGCATAAGATCGGGCCTTGTGGGCATCATCGGTTGAAGCGACGACTACGACGACGATATGGTTGAACTATTAAAAAATTGGAGCAGTAATTTAATAGAATATGATGTACATTTAAACGGTTTGTGAATCGCATCAGAACGAGCTTTTATTTACATACCAAAGACAAAGCTTTCGATATTCCAGACCGATACAAATTAGAATACAAAATTTACGATAGTATAAGTAGAGTAAGAGGTAAATTGCCTCTTGCCAGATTACTCCGTTTCCATCATTTACCATCAGGTGTGATCACAGACAAGCGCTAATCTGCCAGCAAGCCACCACTTAAAAAAGTCAATCTTCTTAATATACAAGGATCATTAAACACCGTCTTTCAGTTAAGTATGTCCGTCTATGTATGATAGGAGACTATGTATGATAGGAGACTTTCTGATGATTTTCAGTCAAACAAAAAGTTTTACTGGAAATCAATACAATTTGCCCGAGGGAGATCTACTTCCTCGGAGCTTTGTAAAATCAGAAGTTTAGATGGAAGTTTAATAAAAGGAGAAGAATGGATATTGAAGAGATGGAAGGATCATTTTGAAAGTTTGTTTGAAAGAAATGAAGCAGAGGTAAATATGGCCTCTGCGGATAGCAATGAATGTAAGACAAGTGATAGCGAGATTAGTATGGATGACATCATGAAAGCGATAAAAGGTATGAAATCAGGTAAGGCTGCTGGGTATGACAGAGTGTCAGTCGAGATGCTGAAGGCTGGCCGCGGGATTGTGGTAGCTCAGCTGTACTGCCTTTTCAATATATGCTGGGAGAAAGGTCAAGTCCCAAGAGATTGGAGCAAGGCCGTAATTGTCCCTCTATATAAAGGAAAAGGGTCACAGCAGGAGTGCAAAAATTACCGCGGTATCAGCCTTCTTAGTGTCGTCGGCAAATTGTATGCAAAGATATTAATTGAAAGGGTGATTAATGAAACTGATGAGAAAATATGGGACGTGCAAGCGGGATTTAGAAGAGGAATGGGATGTACGGATCAGGTCTTTTCTTTACGGTGCATAACTGAAAAATGTTTGGCTAAACACCAAAAAGTTTATTGCGCGTTCGTAGATTTAGAAAAGGCCTATGATCGAGTGGTGAGGAATGAGCTGTGGTCAACGTTATCTACGTATGGGGTGAGCGGTTGTCTGATCCAAGCATTGAAGTCTCTCTATGAGGGTTCTAGTGCCTGTGTCAGAATAAACGGAGCGTACACGGAGTGGTTTCCTGTCGAAAGAGGTGTTCGACAGGGATGTGTTGCGTCACCATGGCTGTTCAACCTTTTCATGGATAAATGTTTGACAGATTTAAAAGAAAGTATGTATGGGTTAAGAATGAATGAATTACTCATCAAATGTTTACTCTACGCTGATGATCAAGTAATACTTGCGTCATCCGCTAACGAGCTTCAGGAGATGCTAAATATTATGAATGAAGCTTTGAAAGGGAAAGGAATGAAAGTGAATGTAAACAAAACGAAAGTTATGCTTTTTGAACGAGATGAATCTATGATGAATGGCAATATTTTGATAGATGGGGAACAAGTGGAAGAGGTGAAAGAATTTGTATACTTGGGATCTAAATTTACAAAAGATGGAACATGTGAAAGTGATATCGAAAGGAGAGTGAATGCAGGGAATATGGTAAATGGTGCTCTGCATGCTTTTATGAATAGCCAGATGGTGTCTCAAAGGGCTAGACTGGCAGTGCATGCTGGAGTGTTGGTGCCAACACTTATGTATGGTAGTGAAAGTTGGGTATGGCAGAAGAATCACAAAAGTAAAATAAATGCGGTAGAGATGAGAGCGTTGAGAAGCATGAGTGGATTAAAACTGAGTGACAGAGTAAGAAATAGTGTGATAAGAGAACGTTGTGGTATAAAAGAAGACGTAGTGACTAAAATTGAGAAAGGTATGCTTAGATGGTTTGGGCATGTAGAGAGAATGAATGAAAGGAGACTGACAAAAAGGATTTATGAGTCAAGAGTGAATGCGAAAGTTGGAAGGGGAAGACCGAGGCGAACGTTCCTGGACCAAATCCAGGACATTTTAAATAACGGCCAGGTCAAGAGTACTCTAAACCGACGAACTTGTATGAAAGATTTAATGAGATTGAAAGAAGCGAAGGAGATATGCAAGGATCGTGGCAAGTGGAAGGATGTTGTCTCTGCCTACCCCTATGGGAATAAGGCGTGATGCTATGTATGTATGTATGTTTCAGTTAAGACAACAACACTGACTTAAAACTTATTTAGTTTATTTCCGTGTATCAAAATAACACAATTATAACAAGGAAAACCGCACAGCCTTTGATACAGTAAAATTATACCATTTATTAAAGTTTTCAATTATAATCCAATAGGTTTTCAATAACACCGGAACTATTATCTTGCTTCGCTTCGCAAGAATAATGGCTGGAGTGCACCCTATTCAATTAATACTGTATCACGATGGTACAATTACAGCAATTTCGCAATGTATGTGCAGGGGGATACCTTGTTAAATATTACAGCAAAGACGTATCGCAATGCAAAAACGTATTAGTGGAATCCTCGTGGATACCTGGAGTACAAGGGAGGATGTTCCAGGTTACGCCGGACTCATACAGGCTAAAACCCAGCGATGTTCCTACATCACTCGGAGACGGGGTCCCGCCAGCGATGTGCTTGTTTAGGCCAACTTGGTCAATGACCAGAAATTTACTCCGAAGGTGGCTTGCCTGGAGCACCTCGCGGGACCTCTCTTTGTTGGGCAACGGACCCCGCATCCGTTATCCAAAGGTCACCACTAAGTGTGGTCATAACTAACCCTTCTCCTGCGAACGGTCGAAGTGGTAATGTCCACCTCCCTCAACCGTTTCGCCATCTCCTTCCGCTAGCTTCTATCTTAGAATATATCATCATTTCTAAACAGGTCACATTTTAATCTATCGCTAACCTATCAACAATATTCAAGTGGGCTGAAAAAGCACTTTTGAATCGTCAGTAGTCTGTCCCTTGGTAACAATTCTACCACAAAAGTCAATTCAAAGAATGAATCAATCATCAACTCCCCGTAGGTCATGTTTTCCAATAATGTCTACTGCAAATATTCCAAAACGATGTGTCATAAGGGTTTAAAGAGAAGTCTTAAGATAATTTCACAGTTTATAAACAATTTAGTCTCTATTTTGCGGTCTTTACTTTCCAGGGTATGTTTTTTTATTTATTCGAAGGATAAAAAAAACTATGTAAAACATCGTTAAACCGGTGCATCGGTTCGGAAAGTTGAATCCGCTGAGAAGAAACCGGCAAGAAACTCAACTGTTACTCTTTTAAAGATCTGGAAATCTGGAATCAAGCCCAAACATTTCTATCGCTTAAATAATCTTCAACATTATAATATGCCTATTGTAGTAAGTAGCAGCCCATTAACGTCCCACTGCTGGGCACAGGCCTCCTCACTCGCATGAGAGAGGTTTTTTGGAGCATAGCCACAACACGCTGCTCCACTGCGGATTGGCAGGCATAGTACACAAGTGCACGCCGTATTCCTTCACTCCGGTGTGACGAAACGACTGGAGAGAGACCAGGCGCAGGACCGACGGCTTAACGTGCTCTCCGAGGCACGGGGGTGGATAACACCGCCAACTTCCCAACTTCGGGCAAATATTGAGTAAATCTTAATAGAAAACTCGATATCGATTTGGAATTGGCCCGACCCGGGACTCGAACCCAGGACCTAATGTCTGTAGTCGAACATGCCAACCACTAGACCAATGAGGCAGTTATTTCTTAAAACTATTGAAAGCAAATCTAAAACTGCTTGCGGTATCTTATTAAAAATGCCTATGCTCAATCCGACAAATGATTTCTGAACCTTCTTCACTCTAAAATTTCGAATTAAAAGTTTGTTTTATTCCTGGTATTAAAATTGTGTATTTCACTCTATTTTTGCACAAAAAATGAAACTGTTTAAAATTTGGGAAAATATAAATGCTACACGTTCAGCCGATGCGTGCCATGGGCACCGCCATATTGACCGCGACTGCTCTACTGCGTCCTTTTTAATTTAACCCCATTCCGTGGCCATCCTTAATACGACATCCGATAGATGTTTGGAAAAATAACAAAATTAATCTTTCTCTTCATTTCGTATAATTTGACACATGGTATTTGTAGTGGAATTATATGTCAGCTATAAAGGCCTACATATTGAAATGTACTGAACGGATTTTCATACGGTTTTCACCAGTAGATAGACTGATTCTTGAAGATGGCAATATAAATAAATTGTCACGGTATTGTGTAAATAGCTTGAACTAAAACGATAATTGCTGCAAGTGGCACACAAAATTAAGTCACCTGGGAGATTAAATCGCAAAGGCCACCTAATCTCTTAGAGATATAACAAAACAATGTGTAAGAGGATAATTTCTCTTTTCTAGATCTAAAATAGTTTACTTAAATAAAATACATATCAACACTATGGCAACGGTTACGCGTCAGTCAACTGCCATTATAATTAAGTTGTGAGGGTACATTTAAGATTTTATTTATTTATACACTTTATTGCACGTCTACAATAATAATATAAAATGAAATAAATTAAATATAAGAGAACTGAAAGTACAACAGGTCTTATCGCTAAATAGCGATTTCTTCCAGACAACCATGGGTTAAAAAAGCTAAAAGTTATATAGGAGGTAGGCAATAAAATAACCCTACATACTAATATCTGACTGCCTCATTGGTCTAGTGGTTAGCATGTTCGACTACAGACATGAGGTCCTGGGTTCGACCCCCAGGTCGGGCTATTTCAAAATCGATATTGAGTTTTCTATTAAGATTTTCTCAATATTTGCCCGAAGTTGGGAAGTTGGCGGTGTGATCCACCCCCGTGCCTCGGAGAGCACGTTAAGCCGTCGGTCCTGCGCCCGATCTCTCTCTCCGGTTGTGTCAGATTACCGTCACATCGGAGTATGAGAGTGAAGGAATAAAGAGTGCACTTGTGTACTATGCCTGCCAATCCGCAGTGGAGCAGCGTGGTGGGTCTATGCTCTAAAAACCTTCTCTCGTAAGAGCGAGGAGGCCTGTGCCCAGCAGTGGGACGTTAATGGGCTGCTACTTACCTTAGACACATAGATTTACAAAATGTGTACATACATATATATATTGTCAAGTTCTATGATCGTAGTCTAAGAGATAGTGTTCCTTTAATTTTACATCTAATTGTTAAGCAAACAATTGTTTATATTTTATATAACGAGGTTTGAGGGGGCTCCCCGCTATCAGGATGGTCACTCATCTTGTTGGATCAGAAATAATAGGCAACTAACGTAGAGTAGCTTTGTATGTACTTGATTAATCGTTCTAATTACAATATTAATCGAAGATGGAAACGATCTACAACGATTCAAAAATGGAAACGCAGTGAGTTCAACACAACCGTTCGCTCTCGCGTTCCGTAACTGAATGCCCAATGCCGATTTATTTTTTTCGATGTGTGTAGTTGCTGTTAGCCCTACTGGCTTTTACAGCGTAACCGAGAGGGGTGGCGAGCGCAGAAGCTCTGCCGAGGGGTGGGCCCGTAGAAGGGCCCTGCTGCGTCGTGGGGGAAACGTTGCTCTAAGGGCGCCTCCTGCGAGGCTCGGACCTAGGCTTAGAGCAACGTTTGCTGCTGCTGAAAAGGGCAATCGGACAGTTGCTTAGTCTTGACGCCCATGGGCCCGCGACTGGGGGCCGCGGCCGGAGTGCGTCAGATAGCGGGGACCTCGTCTTCGCTGGCGAAGACGCTGTGTGTGTGTGTTAGTGTACGGGGCGTTGTCAATAGTAATCTGGTCGTCTGGGTCGTCAAGGACGTGTTTGGGCCG
>JACTOM010000897.1:1004396-1066018 GCA_015832385.1 Elymnias hypermnestra | reverse complement strand
AGATGTCAAACATCCAACGTCAACAAAATGTCACCACGTTTGACGTTTCCGTTACATTTAATTACTTACAGATTAATTAACAAATCATTAAATTTGTTAATTAATGTGTAACAACTGATTTTCGTTATTGAATTAATTATGTCTAGTTGTTGGTACTGCGACATATATATTGTTTCTTGTTAGTGGATATGTTGTTATTCTTTAAACTTAAACCTTACTAAAGTAAGAGAGATATCAGTCTCGAAAAAAAAAGAAACACTATGATTTTTATAAAATAAGTAGCTTAAGGACAATAAAATAAGCGAAACAGCTTCTTAGTTAAACGGAGAATAAAATTCTCAGCATGAAAACTATTATAATGTCGTACATAATCCGATGTCCTAAACAGTAGCAGTCAATATTCAAGTCACAGGCAATTATCAGGAATGAAACGAAGGCGCTCACACGCAAGCGAGGGACGGAGACCATAGATCTATAACGAACAGAAGCGGCAAATTCCCTACAAAGTATATCTCTTTATTAGACGTCCTTGTTGGCGCAATGACGCAGAAAAAGCACTTTCCAATTCGTCTATATCCGGACTGATTGGTGAGATCACAGTCTAACGTTAACCTGACAGCAAAAAAAAGGAAAACACGTGCTGATTCTAGGAGGAAGTTACTCTTGCGGATGCCGTCATAAGTTTTAGTAACTCTCTTTTTCATTTCAGTACGTTAGACTATAAATAATTAGGTGGCAAGACTGATAACTTTAAAATACTGTGAATTACTAAATGTTATGCAATACAAGGTAACTTTAAAGAGCAGAACAATTGTGTGATCAGTCTCTCGTGCTGCCTTAGAAGCGAAACTTTTAGAAGAAATGCTGCTAAATTGTAAAAATTAATTACTTAATAAAATCAATTAATTTTAATAAGAGAATAAAAGTTTAATGTATATTTTTTAATGTGAGTTGGTATTTTTATAATAAGTTATTAAAAATAATGCTAATAACCTTTTTCTCTTTATTAATATACATATGTCGGAGAAAAGCATATAATTCCCGCCGACATCGTCATTAGTGGTGTCCAAAATTCAACCTCCAAAGTGTGGACGTCGGTGGATCATGTTGGAGCAATCAAACACTTTATTAATTAACTCGGATTATAATGTCCAATCACTTAATGTTTCCGATATCAAATAACATAAATTGGGAGACTACTACTTGAGAATTATCGAGAACGCCTCCGGTTTGTGACTCATTGACTCTATCCCTAGCCGATTGATGGCGCTGGCGTTGTGGAAACTATTTGATTCCAACTTATGTATATAAGAAACCAAATCATTCTGTTGTTTTTTTTACGTTAAAAAGCCATGACGGTCCCAAGGGACACGTACAGATAGTCTAAAGTAGCAATTCTAGACAGCCACCAATGATTTGTCTTTTATTTACCTATTGTTTATTAATTCATCTTTGTAATTTTCAATAATGGAAGGAAAGTCTAAGTGCCTTTTTATAATAAGGCATGTACCTAGCAGTAGGAATTAATAGGCTATTTGAAGAAAATTATCAGATATTTTTCCGATCGACATTTGAGACATGTATATTCTATCCATTATTTATTCAACCATTTTTATCGAGCTTAAAAATTGATTACTTGACCACAATTTAATGAGAAATAAGTGATTGTATCAAATATTCCAATGTTGACATATTATTCGACATTTTAACATTCAATTTTAATAAATCGTTCAAATTGTACACGTTCCTTATCCAATAGACAGGTCTATAGTTATTGTATCTATGGTTACGCCTAAAGGTATCCAAGGGACCACCCCGGAGGGTGAATAGCCATATATCTTAAAGGTTATACAATTTACATAATTGCAAGTTTAAATTTCTTTTATTCATAAGGGGTTATTTTTGAGATATATTTTTTAAGTTATTCAGATATGACACGTGATTTCATTCTAATAGTAGACGGAGTCATTAAACGGGTTTGCAAGTCTTGCATTTCATTGTTAAAACAATTATATTAGTATGATGATTTACTGGTTTGAATAGTAAATCTGCTGACTTATGTCGTTAGTTAGTTTGTCCAATACTTATTAAAAGGTTCGTCGTCGTCGTCGTCGTCTCAACCAACGGACGTCCACAGCTGGACAAAGGTCTCTCTTAATGAATTCCAACGGGCCCGATCTTGCGCCGCTTGTATCCAGCGGCTACCAGCGACCCGCCTGATATCATCGGTCCACCTGTTGGAGGGTCTGCCGACGCTGCGTTTTCCGGTGCGAGGCCGCCACTTTAGCACCTTCGGGTCCACCAACGTCCATCGATTCTGCGAACTACGTGCCCTGCACTTCCATTGTTAACGCATTACAATTATAGACTGAGGACAATAGGAGGATATTGTACAGTGTCATGGACGGCCGCGACTCTACTAGCAGGTGACCCCCCTTGGGAGCTCAGGGCGGAGGTTTTAATGGCTGCGTATCAATTCCGGGCAGCTGCAAAAGCCAGAGACGAACAGCCTGATACCGAAGAACTACAAAGGATAAGGTCCCTGTCCGAGAGGGCCTTGATTCTCCGATGGCGGGCAATATTACGGTGGCAGCGATCAGGCCCGTTTTAGACGGCTAACTTTCGAGAAGGCATAGTTCGCTATCATTCAAATCGGTACAGGTGCTTACCGGACACGGATGCCTCGGGAAATACCTGCAACGGATTGTAAGGCGCGAGGATTCACCTGCCTGTCTCGAATGTGGAGTTCTTGTCGATACGGCGCACCATACGGCAGCGGAATTGATGTCCATAGCTGGAAATGACCTTTCGCTGCCGAAAATAATTACCACAATGATCGACAGTGAAGCGGGTTGGATGGCGTTTGCTTCTTTCTACGAGACTGTCATCTTGCAGAAAGAGGCACTAGGGAGATAACGCGACGCTGCGGGTAACTCCCCTCGTCCCAATCATAGGAGGGTAGGGAGCAGGAGGCGTGCGTTTGTCCGCCTGCTCCCTCTTATTTGAATGAGCATTTTGTAGAGTGCATCTTGAGTGGAATGCTTCAGCGATCTCCTGGCCTCCTCTTTCAGGTGCAGAGGGCTCCGCTGGGTTTTAGTGGGTATTCTGGAAACAGCAAGTCCAACACTCCGTACGTAAATGTATTTCCCAGCGAAAAAAAAATTATAATCATAGACTATATAACTTTAGATCAGAGTTAAAAACAATCACAAAAGCCAATCGATCGTATCATGTAAAACCAGGAGCCTGTTCCTCGTAGATATACTACCACAGCTGGATTTAATTTCTCGTTAATACCGTAGATAAAGGGCTTAAAGTATGAATAGAGAAGTGTAACACGTCAAGCATTTAACGGTAGCGTTAACGACGTCATTGTTGCATGATCTCGATGACCTCCGCGATTACAAAGCCCAGCATCACGAGTGTTTGATTCTGATAACGCTGTGGAAAGTGATAATGTAACATTGCACGTATAAATGTGTTTAAATTTATATGGTGGGTATAATCAAAAGTTTGATGGCTTCGCAGCTGCAGTGGTGCGAGGTTTGTGCTTCAATAACAGAGATCCGGGATTCGATTGCCAGCTTTTTGTTTGGATTTGAAATGATAGATGTCCAAGGCTAATTCCCGTCATACTTGATAAGCGAAGGCATTTGTCAAACAAGTTTTTTTTTAATGATGTCTGATTGAATCTTACCTAATGATTAGTGACGATACAATACAAGATGGAAACGCGATGACCTGGTAAGGGATATTTTGTCTCTCAAGGTTTCTACACAGCATCGTAATGCAAATGTAAAGATTTAACTTGGAAGCGCTTTCTAGATAATGCAATTTTTTAATGCTGAACACTTGGTTCCTCACTAATGGATGAAGAGGGTTCCGATAGGTTTAAGTGGGTTTTGACGAGACCTACCATCGACGAGTCCCACACTCCTGACTGATCATTATCTGATTTTGATTTGCGTTTACATAATTTAAAGAAGTATCCATTAACAAAAGGCAAATAATGATTTAAGATCATTTAAATGATAGAACTTCTGAGTCTCTTGACGATTTTCTTTTCAGTGGAATCAACTTTCCGAACCAATGGTAGGTTACCAACAAACAGACGAGTGACAAAAGTAGTTTTTGAGCCTACTTGATTGAAGAATATTTTGATTTTGATTAAGATTTGGCTTATCGAGAATAGAAAACAAGACAAGCATCAGCGAAGCCATCCAATAAAGGTAAATATTTACGTACACGGGATGAATTTACTCATACGGTGCTCAAGGACTCGCTACACATCAGAATACCCTCTAAAACGCAGCGGAAACTTCTACATCTCATATAAGACCAGAAGAAGCATAAAGGTAAAATAAATGCGGTCGAGATGAGAGCGTTGTCAAGTAAGAGTGGAATGAAACTGAGTGACACAGTAAGAAATAGCGTGATAGGAGAACGTTGTGGTATAAAAGAAGATGTAGTGACTAAAATTGAGATATCCTTAGATGGTACAGGCACGTAGAGAGCATAAATGAAGGGAGACTGACAAAAAGGATTTTAGAGTCAAGAGCGAATGGACCAAATCCAGGACATTTTAAATAAAGGCCAGGTCAAAAGTACTCTAAACCGACGAACTTGTATGAAAGGTTTAATGAGAATGTAACAAGCGAAGGAAATGTGCAAGAATCGTGGCAAGTGGAAGGACGTGGTCTCTGCCTACCCCTATGGGACTGAGGCATGATGCTATGTATGTATGTATGTTACATTTCCAACCTCCTGGGCTGTTCCAAATGTTGCTACTTGCTACTAGTATTTTTACTTTCCCGATCACGGCTAGCTGTAATCAGTTTAACAACTGTTGTATTTACATCACTAGATGTAGGTTCTCATCCATTGACTTCGTATCTCTTTTACTTTTAAAGTATGGGTATTGTAGTTAGCATCTTTTGGATCGGGATAATTACCCTGTAAGTGGAAGGACGTGGTCTTTGCGAACCCTATGGGAATGAGGCGTGACGCTATGTATGTATGCAGAAGATCCCACCGAGCATTCGACTTCGATGGCATCCATATGGATCCTACAGAAATACTCTCAGGCTACTGTAAAGGTGTGTATATGTATTTTCTTTATTTATCGGTCACGATATACACAGAGACTTATCAAGTCACGAGAGAGCATCTCGCGGATTACTGCGATGGTGTGAATGCCTCTCAGATAGGATCGCTGTCAAACGATGGCTCCGCAGATAGGAGCCGGCACGAGCACGAACCGGAAGTGAAATATACAACCTTAATGCATAATACAATAATACACTTTCACCACAACCTAAAAATACAGCTTTAATCTCTGTTAACGGGTGTATTATTTATGATTAAGTTAAAAATGTCCCTATTTTCCTATGTCACAGCGTCACGCGTAAACGAATAGATCGATTTCCCTAATTCCTTTTTCCGTCTGTTATAGAGGCTTTTGATGAAAGAAAATTGCGTGGAACGTCGGAAATTTTAAGAAAACTTAACCACCATATAACCTACTTAGTGTAATCTTATGCATATAGATATAGCAGTTATCGAATGACAGCTTTACATTTCATCTCTTCTTCTGTCAGTTGTGTTGTATATTTTTATTAGAATAATTAAATGTTTTTGAATATGTGTTTTTTTTATTGATGTGGACCTTCTCTAGTTACAGTCACGAAAACGTGCAGCGTTTTTTTATGCTAATTCATTTGAAGGTTAGGTAGTTGTTATATTTACAAATAACATTTGGCATTTGAATTTGACAGTGGTCATTTAAACATTTAATATCCTATTTTTTATAAAATATAGAATTAGAAATTGGAAAACAAAGTTTAATTAATAATTTCTAATATTGACAAAAACACGTGGCAGTTTTATTTACAATTCGTCCTTTGAGATTTCAATAAAATGACAATTCAATTAATGAACGACGACGACGACGGCCTCGCTGGCGNTCTGAGCATGGACTGGTGGGAGGCTTCGGCCGTGGCTAGTTACCACCCTACCAGCAAAAACGTACCGCCAAACAAAGAGATTTGTGTTCCGGTACGATGCTGTGTAGAAACCGCAAGGGGTATATCGCCTCTTGTCAGCAATAAAAAAAAAAGAAATCCCTGAAATATCGTCCTTTTCCCCTAAGTCTATGAAATCTAAAGATAAATATAAACAAGACTTAAAAATTAGATTGCCAGAGAAGTTTCACTTCTGACAACTGTACTTTGACACACTATCATTCATTATTGGTTATTGAATTAGAATTCAATTAACAACGAATCTAGTGTACAATTAAATAATACAACAGCACCTACTTGCACGTCTTTTTAGGAGAGTGGTAACTAACCACGGCCGAAGCCTCCCACCTGTCTAAAATCAAACAAACTATATAATGCAATTACCTTTCCCTGTATACTTTATCCTTTGGCATTTAGATTTATTGTCTTAGTTACAATGATGTCACGACCGAGCTTGGTTAAGTTTAAAGGCAGTTTCCGTTTTGCAGCTTCCAAATGCTGGAACGATATTCCACCTCCTATTAGAGCGTCTAAATCTATTAAAGAGTTTAAAGCCTTATCCAAGCAATGGCTACAGTGTCCGTAAACTGTTAATAATTGTATAATCTTAAACCACTTCATCACAGCTCATGAACTGCCTTTAAATTTTATCTCAATTATTCATAATTTACTGTTTCCTGTGTTGGCAGCAGTCGCATTAGGCGTGGACTGAAAAGCAGCTTGTAGCTGAGTCCTCGACCTTTTTGCTTACATGCAATTTATACTTTAAATACTTCCTGTATGTTACTGTAATATTGCATTTTAATTTTAGTTCAAATAGGTATTACTCACTTTCAGGTATTTACATTATTGTTTTGCATGTTTCGTAAACAAATTCAAGGCAGTTAACATAATGACAGTTCACTGCGTATACGTATTAGAAAACTTGTTGTACGTACATAAAACATTGACTCTTTTAATAAAAAAAGTCAATGTATATCATATAACTTACGAAACCAAAACAAACTTGTTATAAATTCTAGTAGGCTGCATAAAATTAACAACTCATTTAAGGGTAACTGTATACGTTTCTATAATAAACTCCCACAAGACGTTCTAAAGATGTCAATTAATAAATTCAAAGTCTTTGTTAAAAGNTTGCACACGGACCAGCGATCCACAGACTATTGCACTGCGACACACACACACACACACACACACACACACACATATATATATATATATATATATATATATATATATATTTACGATATTACACAAATAATGGTATTTTTTTGGTTTGGGTTGAAAGTTATACCTTCAAACCGTAGTGCAAGACTCGCTGAAGAACAGAATACCCAGTAAAACCCAGAGGGAGCCACCGCATCTTAAACAGAAGTACAAGAGTGGGGACATTACTCTCTGAGACCCCGGATATCGGATGTTACGATCATTCATAACGGCAGGGGATAGATTATGGCGTTTTCTGGCCTCCGGTCCTTCCTTTTGAATACCGCTTCCCTCTCCCTGTCTGATGACTCCTACTGTGAGATGACGTACATAATGATGTGGTCAATACCAACGTAACTTTATAAAAATAACTTCGACACATTTCCCCTCTGAAAATTGGGGTCAGGATTCGATGTTTGTTTAAAAACCGAATTTAATGAAATACCTTTTTGACTTATACCACTTTCGTTATGCGATTGGAAATTTTTAAATTGACCAGTATAATTTATTTATCATAATAGTCGATACAAGAACAATAAAGTTTAGCAAGATCTTAACCAAAATATCAAGTTAAAATATGTTTGTGTCATGATATTAGTTTTTGTATTGACAAAGTTAAGCGGTGCAAATGATGACGTCGCGTTGGCAGGCTGGCGGAGCTTGTTCGTAGAGTACTACAGTTTCAATTTTGATATTAAATGTTTCAGTGGAGCATTGAATAAAAGAATACGTGTTATTAATCCCTACACTGGTTTTGCCAAAAAATGGCTAATAAATAAAATATATAGAAATTTTTTTCAAGTTGGGAGTGGTAAGATAATGTATGTATTTACAAAAACGACTGAAAATAACACTATGTATCTAAATTGAAGATCTCGCTTCGAATTGAATTGAATGAAGCGAGTATTGGATTCGCTAGCAGAGGGATCAAATGTCTGAACCGGGGGCTTGAGACCACCCTACCAGCTAAGACATGTCCCCAAGCACAAAATTTTCATTCCAGTACGATGCTGTGTAGAAACCATAAGTGATATATTACCTCCTACCAGGTTAGTGTGCTATCTTAGACTATAACATCATTAACCAGGTGAAATTACAGTCAAGGGCCAACCTTAGCAATAAAAAAAATAGTCATACCAGCCCGGGATTCAATCGTAAGGCTCTTTTTTTTAAGACCCAGTGTATAACCTCCAAGTCATTAGGGCTTCAAGACAATGTAGATATACAAAACGTGCATAATCGCGGTTTACCCTGTTCACAGCATTGTCTGTACGACTTTGTTAGGCTAACTACACGCGTACGACCGCAAAATTTGTGACGACGAACATTTCTTTCAGAAACCATTTAAATCTAACCACGCTAAGGACTCTGACATATTAATTTTTTAACAAATCCTTTTTATTAATTTATACTTTATTGCACACCACACAAAGTAATTATACATTGGGAAGGAGACTTAAACTATGTAAATTAGTGACGGACAAAAGGCGGTCTTATCGCTTTAAAGCGATTTCTTCCAGACATCCTTAAGGAAGGAGACATAGTTAAGAGTTTAAAGGTGGTGAGAATAATAAATACACTACATAAATTCATACATAAATATGTCTTAAAATAGAATACATATATCATAAATATATATATAATATAATCAGATAAGAACATACATATAAGTCGCGTCGTCATTATAGGGGAATAAACTAAAGGGAAAGATAATGATTTTTAACTCATACTTTGAAAGTATGTAAAGTGGGAGCACGTTGAATTTCAATTGGAAGAGCATTCCACAAGCGTGTCGCTTCAACCGTGAATGAATCTTGAAAAAACTTTGTGCAGAGCATAGGAGTTCTCAACTTTAGATTATATGGAGACCTTAGTGCCATCCTATACCAGCTATCATGAAAGAAGTTAAAGCGATTTTTCAAGTATGAGGGACTGCGAGGATCGAACAACACACGATACAGAAGAGAAAGAATGTGTAGATTCCGGCGAAATCGGATAGGTATCTACTTGAGCTTTAAACGAAATTCGGAACATGGTCATATTAACGTAAGCCAAATATGAATCTAATAGCAATATTTTGAGGGCGCTCAAGTTTGTTTAATTGGTCCTCGTTCGAGTCAAGACAGCTTGCGTCAGCATAATCGAGAATGGAGAGCCGTAAGGAGTGGGCTGACATTGTTTTAGTGGGAATAGGAAGAAAAGAAGGCAAGCGTCTGAGTGAACTCTTTGTAGCAAATATTCTTTTGCTCACTTCATTTAACTGAGACGACCAGGAAAGCGTAGAATCTATAAAAATATCCAGATTTTTAACATTTTCGCTACAAGGCACTACACAATTATTAAATACAATAGGTGGAAGGTTAACCCAGTCCACCAGAACATCCTATGATATATAGTACAACCTAAGTTTGTGTCATGAACGTTGTAGATGTATTTTGTTATTGAAGTGAAACTTCTTTGGCAAACAATGTTTTAAATCTTGTTTATATTTACACAATGTAAAACTTTAAATTTCCGAGTCTTAGGAGTAGGGAAAAATGAAGATATGTTACTAATTTAATGAATTCAATTGTGTGTCGAATATTAACACAAATAATTTTGCCGAATTATTAATAAAAATACCACGGGTTTTTGTCAATATTAGAAATGATTAATTAAATTTGTTTTTGAATTTGAAATTTAGAAAGGAGATGTTTTGTAAATAGTCAAACTACATAACCTTCAAACAAACTAACATAACTGCACATCTTCATGACACTAATCACATGTTTTATCCGTAAAAATTTTACCCTCATGCGCCTAAAGAAGTGTCACTTCAAAGATTAGATGTACCGAAAATATACCTCAGTGACATTTATATTCAAAAATAGCATAGAGAATGAGAAAGAATACAATTAAAGAGTGTTTCTTCTCATTTTCGTCTCCTATTTATTCTGAAGTTTCATATCAGATGATGATAGGGTTAATTTATAAATAGACGTGCCACCAAGCAAAAAAATAGCGTTCCAGTACGGTGTTGTATAGAAAGAGTAAGATTTAAATTACTATTACTAGGTTAGTGCACTTCAATCATAGATTGTATAATCACTTACCAGACTTACTTCTCAGATTGTAGCATTCATTTGTAGTATCATAGCCGACCCGGGACTAGAGGTAATTCGAAAGGCGCTCGGCAACACCACCAAGGCCAATTTGGCGCTGCCCATAGCTCGCATCAGCCGTTAAATTGCATCACGGTTTCATACAACTACAATGTTCTTTAATAATATTTTAATTATTTCAAATAATTAAAACTAAGAAAAGCGCATTATGCCAATACCTCAATCATTTTAGTATAAAATAGGTATAATAAAAGTATACAATTGTTATCTGACATAGATATATTTCAATTATCATTATTTAAATTCAAGAAAAAATATTCGCTATTGTCAACATTAACTGTTAAATTTAATTCACATAGTAGGGTAGAGATTAATAACAAATATTCTTTTATTCATAAGTATCACTTCACTAATACACTTAATATCAAAACTACAACTGTCGTACTCTACGAACAAGCTCCGCCAGCCTGCTCACGCGATTTTCGCGCCGCTAAACTTAGTCAATATAAAAACTAATATCCTCAGACATATTTTGACTTGTCATACACTCTATTACACACATATTTAATCAAATATTTCAGCGCAGTATATTTATTATTTTGTTAAGATCTCGTTAAATAAATTTTATTATACTTGTATCGACGATTATAATCAATAAATTAACGAAAGTGGTGAACGCGAAAGGCATTTAATTAATTTCGTTCTTTAAATAAACATCGAATCATAACATAGCTTGATTTGTTTCTGTCAAAAAATATTTGTAGAGACATGATCGTATTATTGTAGTATTAAGTTAGATATACAAGTTAATGTATCTGTGTTTCTTTTAAAAATTAATAAATAACGACTTTTTCGTTACGCAACGTTGTAGGCGGCTTTATTTTTGGTAATTTTGTAAGTTAACCCCATTGTGTATCCCATTATCAGGTCCGCTGGCATTGCTAAACAGCACTTTGGGTCGGCATTTGATGAGCGTTTCAATGATTGCCCAATACTGACTCACGACTGGCGATAATTTGCGAGTTTTGTATTCCCTCCGAAACCATTGAATTACTGCAGATAAATCCAATAATTCGCGAAGTTGCCCGTTGTTTGCACATTATTTCTACTTGGACATTCTATTATGACACTGTTTCCTTTTTTTTTTGTAAAATAAATATAGTGTCAATGTCCGCCGCCTTACTCCATAACAGTATGCCGTAAGATTTCGCATTTTTTTCATAGCATTATGGCTATGAAAAAAATGCGAAATACACAATTTTGTCTGTTTCAACATATGTGCACTTCAGAGAATCCCGGAGGCTAAGGTTAGAAGACCGTAGACCTATATTTTTTGAGAACTAATATTAATTCAAATATGTGTATGTCGGAGGGCAGGTATCTGTGGAACGCTAGCGCCATCTATAGGCGTGGGCCAGAGTCAATTGTGGCAATCCGGCGGGAGTCTCTCGGCAGTTGTCGAGTGGCGCTTTGTTGGAACTTTCGCGTTCCTAGCTAGTATTGTTAATGATTTTGAGTGATAAACATTATAATCCGAGTAAATTAATAAAGTGTTTGATTGCACCAACATTACCCACGAACGCCTACAGTGTAAGAAATTAAATTATAGATCCCATTAATGACGATATCGACAGAGAACCCTACGCCCCTATACTTTACGCTTCCTTCTCTCTTATTCTCCGACATGTACAAATTTCTTTTGCATTTGGCAAAGGGGAATTCAACACATTCAGTCTTTGCCGAGTTTAATATTCAATTATTAACTAAAAACTCAACGTGAGACGAAGGACTGCACCTACATCGTCAAAATTTTTCTTATTTCTATCAATTTGAAATAACAAGGCCGCGCCATTAGTAAATAGCATTATATCATATGTGTCTTTCACATGGTAAGCTAAATCATTTATATATTAAGAATAAAAAAGGGCCAAGTACTGATCCTTGTGGGACACCCATTTTTACCGGTGATTCCGATGACTGCCAAAGATGAGAGTGCCTCTAGAGTCGTTACGATGATGATATACGTATGCAGTAGGGTTTCAATTCAAATTTAGAAGCTTTACCTATACCTAAAGTGTCCAATTTGTAAATATTACTGACATTAGCTAGTAACAATCTCAGACTGTATTATCCTTACCAGCTGATAACATCGCAGTCAAGCGATGTATCAAGCTTAGATTAAGGTAGGTTACGAATATGACTAAATCCTAACGCCTTTTTATTGTACCACTGACGTCATGGAACCAGTCACGATGAGGCAATCTTTGCCAACGATCGTGATCTTGTACACAAAAATAGATGAATATTGAAATCACTGTCAAAGTTTATATTGTCAAAAGCACTAAGCATACATTACAAAAGGTAATATTTTAGTAACATTTAAATCTTCTAATGTTCCACTTAACTTTCTAATTTATTTCATCCATGAGAATCTTCTTCGGACTATAATAAACAGAAAAATAAAAGAATGATCGAAATTGGTTCAGCCGTTCACGCATGATGCCTTAATATAAGGAAAAAGGGACTCATTTTTATATATATGTCGGAGTCTGTGGAACGCTGGCGCCATCTATCTATCAGTGTGGGGCAGAGTCAATAGTGACAATCCGGCTCGCGTCTCTCGGTAGTTCTCGGGTGACGGTCCGCCAGAGCGGTCGACTATTGAAACTGTCGCGTTCTTAGCTGTTATTATTAATGAGTTTGCGTAATCAGACTTAATTAATAAAGTGTTTGATTGCACCAACATTTCCCACCAACGCCCACAGTACGGAAATTGAATTATGGATGACATTAATGATGTCGGTGGAGCCTATGCCCCTATGATTTCTTCTTCCTTTTCTCTCTTATTCTCCGACATATATAGATACTCGAACATTTGTATATATTTCAGTATGTATGTATATTGATATTTGTTTAATCAATAAATCTGTATCTACACTGTCAATGTCCTGAGAAATATATGTCGATATAATCAAGTACACAGTGAGAGCCTTGTTGGACGATTGTTAATTATTATTGCAGTCATTAATATACTGATTTATTGCTTCTCTGGACGTTCACAAGTAAATACTGGAGATTATCTTAGACGAGGGGTCGGCAACCTGCGGTTCTTTAAATCCGTACGCAAATATATTGAATACAATAAAGAGTTTTATCTATCTAAGTGAGTAAAGATATAGTACAAATGACAGCTATGATAATGGGATGGAAAAAAATCGATCCTGATTAAAACAAAAGTCATATTTTTAGAAAATTTTATTACCATTATTTACGCTCCATCATGTTGGTACAGCCAAATTAAACGAAATTTCATAAAAAATACAATACTTTAAACCAAAAACAAGAATTAAACACAATCAGCTGACGCTTGGGTCAAGGAACGCACGCGGCCGCTGCCTTTGGCGCGTACAAGAAACGAATAAATTTTAACTCTTGAAGCTTATTGTCTTTCGACGGAAGGCGATGACTACCGACGAGAGGCGCTTGTGTGAATATGTTCGCAGCATTTGGCGAAGAAAGAAGAGGGGCAGTGGGTTATTTTAAAAGGGATACGTAGCCAGACGGAACCGGGTCTATTGCTATCTGCTGAAGTGTTAACCAGTGTAATGCTGTGATTATAAAATTTATTTTAATTCATCAAGTGTTTAAATGGTTGCGTTGACCCGTGCGGTCAAGGTCACGGCGTGAAAGTTTTTATGCAAGTAAAACGTTTTAAAAATATGATTTTTTTACCATCATCAAACATGTCATTATTACTATCGCCTAACAACTCGTTTATTTATTAAAATTCTGTGAATAAAACTACATATATGTCGTAGAGCAGGTGTCTGTGGAACGCTAGCGCCATCTATCTATCGGCGTGGGACAGAGTCATGAGTCGTGAGCTGGCGGCGTCTCTCTGCAGTTCTCGAGTGGCGGTCGACTATTAAAACAGTCGTGTTCCTAGCTATTATTATTAATGAGTTTGTGTAAATTGATATTGGGAACATTAAGTGATTAAACATTATAATCTGAGTAAATTAATAAAGTGTTTCATTGCACCAATATTAACCACCAACGCCCACAGTATGGAAAATTGAATTATGGATGGTCATGACGACGGCAGCGGAGAACCCTTCGCCTCTATGCTTTATGCTTCCTTTCTCTCTTATTCTCCGACATATATAAGATTAAATAAATATTTTTGTCGTAAATGAATATATATGCGAGTAATATTTACTGTTGGCAAGAAACTATTTTGTGCCTCTTTAAAAAAGCTTGTAAATTTTGGCTCTTCCGACTCTAAAGGTTGCCGATCCCTGTCTTAGACATGTAGCCAGTTACGGGACTGAATGAGTTGCAGTAATTTTTAAATAATGCTAACACATTGTGTATGTGTAAGTAATTTATATAAATCCAAGATCCTTTTTATTATTGACAGGTCCTTGACTGTGATCTCGCCCCATATAAAGTTTTACAGTCTAAGATAGTAACACGATTACCTGGTAAAAGGTTAACGAATACATATGCCAAATATGAATTAATTAACGGTTTTTCATTGTAATTTGATAAAACCAGTTCTTAATGAGCGTCCACATCTGGAAGTCAAATAATTTATAGCAGAACTGTAGGTAAATAGGATATCACATCGAAAGGAATACGTATACCAATGGTATTTCTGCCTGCCAATCCGCAATGGCACAGCGAGGTGGTTATAATAACCCTCTCTCCTATGAGTGAGAAGGCCTGTGTCCAGCAGTGGAACGTCAATAGGCTGCTACTTACCTTAAGTGGTATTTCTTTTAGATATAAAAATCAAAATATTCTTTGTTCAAGTAGGGTCAAAAATCACTTTTGAATCGTCAGTAGTCTGTCTGTTGGTAACAAATCTACCACCGGTTAGGAAAGATGAATCCGCTGAGAAGAAACCGGCAAGAAACGACGAAAGGACGTTTTTAACATCTTTCTTAAAACTATATAGAGGCAAACCCAGAAGTGATTTGGGAATCTTATTAAAAATGCGTATGCTCAATCCGACAAATTCTGAACCTTCTCCATTCTAAAATATGACATACAATCCTTCTGTAAGATAACAGTCTCGTAGAAGGACGCCCTGACTCATCGCCAATCATAGCGCCCGCTATGCTGGGGAGTGAGGTCACTCCCAATCAGCGATGTCAAGATGTGACGCTGGGGTTCCCAAGCCTCACAATCTGCTATTGTGTGGTGCTCAGTATCGACGGCCGCCCCACAAATACAGCAAACAACCCCCTCTGGAAAGCCAATCTTCCAAAAATGGACGCACCGCTGCAATCGTGGCCACACCTGCAGATGGAAACCTGAGGTCCTCCTTCCACCTTTCAATCAGGGTCCTGTCGGACAGGATCCTGCTTCTCTGGACCTCTTCAGCATCATGCCGTTCATCTCTATTCCTTGCAGCTGCCCGACACTGATAGGCAGCCAGCCGCCAGTACCTCGCTGCGCTCTTCGCAGGAGGATTTTGTTCGCATTGGTTAATATGCCGTAGCTCATAATGCTATGCAAAATAAGAAAAATTATATAGATTCGATGCGTTAATCATGTAATAACAACAGGAAATGCGAAATTGTATAACACGGTGGGTTATATAGAAACGTACACCCACACTACAGGTTCGGAGGACCGGAGTGAATCATACCATGAGTTGGGAACATTAAATGCACTTGTACGTATTGCATAATGGAATTACATCAACTAGAAGTGACAAGCGGCTCACAATTGTTAGCGATCATGATTATTTTATGGTTTGCTATTAATTTGTTTATTATGCTTAGGTCTTTATAATTACCAGTGAAACGTTTACATACACTACATCCGGTTTAACACAGTCCGGAAATTCATTCGTCGTGTTTAAACACGACGACTGTGATTGGTGGACTTAATTATTTTTAAGTGGGGTGTTTGGTATAAGAGGGGTAGCACAGGCGAATGAAGCAATTTTCGACAGTTCTCAGTTTGTATCAACGATAGTTGTGAGCCCCTAGCAGCTCACTCTTGTTCAGATTTGCTGTGTGCTCAGGATAAATGAAAATGCCACCAGATTCTTCACTCCAACGCTCCGCCGTCTACTTGTCACCAGACGAGGATTATCTATCGCGATTCGAACTGTTCTTCAGCGGGAACGGGTTTATTTTTTTTTTTCGCAGTGTGTAGTTGCTGTTAGCCCTGCTGGCTTTGACAGCGTTACCGAGAGGGGCCCTGCTGCGTCGTGGGGAAAACGTTGCTCTAAGGGCGCCTCCTGCGAAGCTCGGACCCAGACTTAGAGCAACGTTTGCTGCTGCTGAAAAGGACAATCGGACAGGGGAACGTGTTTACTAAATTGGCCTATTATTATACGTTGTTTGCGACTGGCAAACGTGCACTATTGTGACAAGCAAACGACGGTGGTTGGTGCTTTATTCGATGAAAAGAACATCCTATCCTAGTATAGTATTACTTAACCTGCAAATTAGTGAGCGACTCTAAAACAATAAAACTAGAGATTTATTATATTGTTTTCATTGTCAACGGTATGGTTGTCGGTTTTACCACCACACGTTTGAGATAGCACGTTTTAATAACGATCACTTATGACGGTGAGTGAAGTAGTCATAACTTGTAAGCAAGTAGGTACAATTTGTCATTGTATATCTTGTAAAAATTTAGTAATATAGCGATGGCCATATTAGTTTTATTTGCAGTGGACATAGACAGAAAAAACATTATGTATTCCAGAATGGCCTGCCCATCCGCAGTCGAGCAGCGTTTTGGATCTATGCTCTAAAAACCCTCTGTCATATGAGCGAGGAGGCCTGTGCCCAGCAGTGAGACTTTAATGGACTGCTACTTACTTTTTCACTAATGCTAGACTATAGAGAGTCTGTGTGAATGTATGACCTTCAGGAGTTCTGAGTGTTTGTAAGTATCATAATAAGGCGATTTAAAAAATACATTTTTAATTAAACAAGACGTTGAAACATTTGAAATTTAAAACAATCCTGTGAGGCTATTTTGTCGATCTGTGTGGTCTAGATTTAGTGCATCTATATGCTACACTACACCACAGTCATCGTCTGTTTAACATCTGTTATTTAATGAGGTTAAGTGAAAATTTACAATAATATAACATGTTTTCTTATATTCCAAAATCACTTGCAAATTCGTTAGCTCTAAACCAATAGCGTTGAATAAGATATTAGCAATCAAGCGAGTTCAACTCATCAGTGTCGCATATTAATTAAAATTTATCGCAATTTGAATTGCTAATATAATAAACAAATTATATGCAGTGTGAATATTGCAACTTATTATTTGATTACTCGCCACGGTCCATGAGATTATTTTATTTATTATAATTTCAAGCGGCCCTTTATTGGCCTGAATTGGAGTCTGCTAAAATCTGTTAACATATTCATTTACATAAAGCCTGAAACTCTAGTGGTCAGCATGTTCGGCCACAGATATGAGGTCCTGGGTTCGAGTCCCGGGTCGGGCCAATTCAAAAATCAATATTGAGTCTTCTATTACGATTTTCTCAATATTTGCCCGAAGTTGGGAAGTTGGCGGTGTGATCCACCGCCGTGCCTCGGAGAGCACGTTAAGCCGTCAGTCCTGCGCCTGATCTCTCTCCGATCGTGTCGGATTTTCCGTCACATCGGTCTGTGAGAATGAAGGAATACAGAGTGCACTTGTGTATTATGCCTGCCAACCGGCAGTGGAGCAGCGTGATGGGTCTAGTAAGTAGCAGCCCATTAACGTCCCACTGCTGGGCACAGGCCTCCTCACTCCTAGGAGCGAGGGTTTTTAGAGCATAGACCCACCACGCTGCTCCACTGCGGATTGGCAGGCATAGTACACAAGTGCACTCTCTATTCCTTCACTCTCATAGTCCGATGTGACGGGAATCCGACACGACCGGAGAGAGATCAGGCGCAGGACCGACGGCTTAACGTGCTCTCCGAGGCACGGGGGTGGATCACACCGCCAACTTCCCAACTTCGGGCAAATATTGAGAAAATCTTAATAGAAAACTCAATATTGATTTTTGAATTGGCCCGACCCGGGACTCGAACCCAGGACCTCATGTCTGTAGTCGAACATGCTAACCACTAGACCAATGAGGCAGTGATGGGTCTATGCTCTAATAACCCTCTCTCGTATGAGTGAGGAGGCCTGTTCCCAGCTGTGGGACCGTCAATGGGCTGCTACTTACTTTTTCACTAATGTTAGACTATAGAGAGTTGGATGTTGAGAGGTATTGTGTAATATAGTGGCAACACTTTACAGTTACAGTTGTTGAATTTAGTTGTTAGTGAATATTATATTGTACAGTTTAGTTTTTATTATTTGTGATCGTGTAGACTTTATGTTTGCTTTTTGGCAATAACGGAAGACGTGTATTGAAATGTAACTCGAAAATTATAAATTATGTTTAGTTTAAGCAATGATTACCGTAAAAGTAAACTAAAGTACCTAATTATTTTTATTCCAGAATGACTGTTTTTATTCCTTAGCACATTTTAACGAAAATAAATCTATAGTCCGACTTAATAGACTATATACTGCCACGAGATCGGTATCTACGGTTCGGACTGAGGACTTTCTGTCAATAAATATGTCTATATCACTTTTGTTATTTTGACTCCGAACATCCCACTTCTGAGATGACGTGATTTATAATAAGTCAAAACACCATCTAATATCTTATTTTAATATATAATGGAAACAACACTGATACTTCCGCAATAGTCAATATACGATTACGATACCCTGACTAAAGTCTTTTTTACAAAAACTCAGCTGTTCAGAAAAGCGGTTCAAAGTTTGATTCATTATTTAATACAAAACTTTAATACCTATTGTCTAATCCTCGGCAAGCGTTAAAACTTACCTTAGATATAGCTTAAAGTAAAAAGTAAGTAGCAGCCCATTAACGTCCCACTGCTGGGCACAGGCCTCCTCAGTTCGAGGAGCGAGGGTTTTTAAAGCTGTTCCACTGCGGATTGGCAGGCATAGTACACAAGTGTACTCTCTATAGTCTCTGTACACAAGTGTACTCCTTCACTCTCATAGTTCGATGTGACGGGAATCCGACAAGATCGGAGAGAGGTCAGGCGCAGGACCGACGGCTTAACGTGCTCTCCGAGGCATGGGGGTGGATTACACCGCCAACTTCCCAACTTCGGGCAAATATTGAGATAATATTAATAGAAAACTCAATACTATTTTTGAACCAATGAGGCAACTACACAATTAACATCTGTTTCTGATATTTTGATTGCATAACTCCTCAACATCGATTTAGAATTGGCACGACCCGGGACTCGAACCCAGAACCTCATGTCTGTACTCGAACATGCTAACCACAAGACCAATGAGGCAGTTTTATATAGCTTAAAAGCAGCACTAAATCTAGCTCGGAGACATAGAAGTTTGGCTTTCTTCATTGTACACGATGGAAGGTTTGTTAGTTAACTTATTATTTATTATAGTTTTTTATAAACACTTTATGTACATTCATACACACACACACACACACACACACACACACACACACACACACACACACACATCTCTGCCATCTATCTCATGTTTTAGTTTTAAATTAAGTTTAATTTTTTAATTTTTCCTTAAACAACTAGACTAGGCGTAGAATAAATTGTAAACTTGGGAAGACACTGACCCCTAAGTCACGGGCTTACCTAGTTTAGGGGTCCAGGGTATTTTAATATATTATTATTATTCTATATTAATAAATAAAATTGGAGTTGAAGTTTGTAAACACCAAGTAAAAGCTTATATACTTTTATACGGTGATAGTTATTCTGTCCGTCTGTTTACACCTTCTAGTTTAACCGGACTCCATGGGATTTTATAGAATAACTAGTATGAAATGAATTAGTTTCCTTCTTTCTCAATTATAAGAAAAGAAAGAAAGAAAGAAACGTTTATTCAAATTGTACAGTTGTGAGCAGAATACATGTAAGCGAAAATAACAATTACGATACAATTTGAAAGGGAGTTTAGCTCAGCTGTATGCTGTGCGTTCTGATACCAGTGTGCTAGCAAAGAACGCACCGCGCTGATTTTCAGCTAAATCCTGGTGAGAAACCTTAATATACATAAATACTTACAGACTAGCGCAATAACTATAATAAGTAAAACAGATTTACAGTTTATAAAAATACTTAAGTTAATAATAAAACTAAATGCAAATAAATAAGACTCTTCCAGTTTAACTATATCTGATATAATGCCCTCGACGACTTTAAGGGACAAGTCCTTATAGAGATAGGGGTGTCACCCCTAATGTTTATCAACCCCCTTATAGTAAAATATATCCTATATTTTAATAAGTTGTAGGGTAAGAAAATAATCGAGAAGCCCAAAGTGTATTATTTGAATTTATTATACACATATCATATTATATATTGTTAAACATGTAAATGAAAAGTAATATTTAACACTGAAAATCTAAGAAACAATATTCTTTTTTAACCGACTTCAAAAAAAGGAGGAGGTTATCAATTCGACTGTGTTTTTTTATGTTTGTTACCTCACATCTCCCGACTGGGTGGACCGATCTTGATGATTTTTTTTTAAATAAAAGGTGGTGCTCATCATAGGGTCCCATTTTTTTTAAACCAGTTCTGATGATGATGAATTTGCGTAAGCATGTGCGCGACAAATAGACGAATAACTCAAGATCACGCCAACCGATTTCGATGATTCTTTTTTTATTAGAAAGGATATACTTCAAGGGTTGTTTTGTGATAGTTTGGTTAGATTCTGATGATGGATTCNTCGCCCGGTCCCAGGGCCACCGCTTGCGACTAGGCAAATGCCCCTAGCCATGAGTCCCTCGGCACGGTACACCTTGGACTGGCAGGAAGTGGGTAGGAAAATGGAATAAAAGGGGGGAACGGGTCAAAAAGATAGGAACTTTGTAAGGAAGAGAAAGGAAAATATAAGGTAGTAGGATATTACTGACTCGGAAGACTGAGAAGATTCAGTAATAGCTCGGGGAGCCGGGATCGCATACCCGTGTACCATACTATGACTATCGGACAAATAGACAAAGATGTGTACCCCCTGACCAATTATGTGTTAAGCGGTGGTATAAGGGTTTCGGGTACGATCCCGGGTGTGGCGATCACAAAAAATCAAAAAGTAAATATAAATTTTAACAAAAAAAGACCCGCCTTCAAAACAAACTTACAAATACATTATTATGCTCTAAAAAGTAAGAATTTATATTTATGTATAGCTGGAATAAGTGATGAATTGAACTTGCCCATGCATTTGTATTAATACGACTGTAACGCTGTATTACCTGTAACAAAAATGCAGAATGAATCATTTTATCAAATTATGTCGTAACAGGAAATTGGGGCGAAGTTTATAACAATACAAAAATCCTTTGTTTCGACGACCTTACTGGTGTAAATGTGTGATTATTTGAATGGTTACCAAAGGGTAGGTATTTGTTTCCCGATAAAACAAGTTTAATAACCATATTATCTTATTTATGATCACATTTTCTACCATAAGAAAGAAGATACGAGATTTTACTTAAAAAGACTGCCTCATTGGTCTAGTGGTTAGCATGTTCGACTACAGACATGTGGTTCTGGGTTCGAGTCCCGGGTCGGGCCAATTCGAAATCAACATTGAGTTTTCTATTAGGGATTTTCTCAATATTTGCCCGAAGTTGGGAAGTTGGCGGTGTGATCCACCCCCGTGCCTCGGAGAGCACGTTAAGCCGTCGGTTCTGCGCCTGATCTCTCTCCGGTCATCCATGAGTAAACCGTATAACCATTAAATTTGCATTAAGCATGTGCGCGACAAACGGGCGAAGAACTCAAGATATAAAAGAACATACAGACTTTATTCTACTATAGAAAGGAGAAAAACATGGATCACACGGAGTTGGATTTTTCTCCAACAAGGATATGGAATAAAAAAACAAATAAGATAAACAGAGGATTTCATCGCATTTGTAAATTCTGTGTCTCTTTTATAAGTTGATATATAATATAGGCTCTTTATTGTGCATCATGATGCAAATGCACAAAAAAGCGGTCTTTTTGCTAGTCAGCTAGATCCTCCACAAAAATTTAGTCAAGAATAATATCACATCTTACCTGTTAAATAAAAAATAAAAAGTTGCTTAGTGCACTGTAATATGTTTTAGTTTAGTTAGTGGAAACTTAACTGATGTTTGCGTTAGTTTTAAGTGAAATCCTCTGTTAATCTTATTTGTTTTTTATTCCATATCCTTGTTGGAGAAAAATCCAACTCCGTGTGATCCATGTTTTTCTCCAAACATCAGTAAGATGTAATATTATTCTTGACAAGTTATTGTGGAAGATCTAGCAATAAGACCGCTTTTTTGGGCATTTGCATCATGAGGCACAATAAAGAGCCTATGTTATACATCACCTTATAAAAGAGACACAGAATTTACAAATGCGATTCGCATAAAAAAAGGTTAAAGTGAGCCAACATTAAAAGATAGAAATATAGTGTCATGGACTTTTATTTAGAGTCTTACAAGATTTTTGCGAAACTTTAACCGTTTACGCAGTGGAAACTCTCAAAAGGATAATAACCCAATTTTGAAAGAATTTTCCAAATCAGACTAACAGTTTCCGAAATAATAATGTTTTAGCAAACAAACCCTCCAGCTTTACAATATTAGTATAGATATACGAGGTGTGTTCAAAAAGTATCGCGAATTTTGAATTTTCGCGGGTTACGTGTATTCGAATTTCGAATTTTTTGTGGCGTTATGTTGGTACTCATGTCTCTCACTTATGCCGACAAGCTCGGCCATTTTGAATGTTCATTTAATTGTTGACAGCTGCTTTGCTTGCACGTGTTTTGGATCGTCTTCGATTTTTACCTATTCAAAAAAATGGATCAAAGAACCTGTATCAAATTTTGTGTGAAAAACGAAATTAAGTGCGCGGATGCATTCCGAATGTTGACTGTGGCATACGGAGAAGCTACCTTGGACCGAAGCAACGTTTATCGGTGGTACAAAATGTTCTCAGAAGGCCGAGAAGATGTGAACGACGAAGAGCGTGCCGGACGCCCGAGCACTTCAACAACAGACGAAAAAATTAATGAAGTGGAGAAAATGGTATTGGCCAATCGTCGAATCACCGTTAGAGAAGTTGCTGAGGACCTAAACATATCGATTGGCTCGTGCCATTCGATTTTTATCAATGATTTGGGCATGAGACGGGTCGCCGCGAAATTCGTACCAAAATTGCTCAATTGTGACCAAAAACAGCATCGCATGAACATTGCTAATGAGATGTTAAACTCTGTCCGCGACGACCCAAATTTGCTCCAGAGGGTCATAACTGGTGACGAATCGTGGGTTTATGGTTATGACGTGGAAACCAAAGCTCAATCATCTCAATGGAAGCTGCCGCACGAACCAAGACCGAAAAAAGCGCGCCAAGTTCGATCGAATGTGAAAGTTTTGCTGACAGTTTTCTTTGATTGCAGGGGCGTGGTGCATCATGAGTTCTTGCCACAGGGAAGAACGGTCAATAAGGAATATTACCTGCAAGTTATGCGCAATTTGCGCGAAGCAATCCGCCAGAAACGCCCGGATTTGTGGAAGAACAAAAATTGGCTTTTGCACCACGATAACGCCCCTGCTCACACATCGTTGCTTGTGCGCGACTTTTTGGCCAAAAACAACACACTAATGATGCCGCAGCCACCGTATTCCCCAGATCTGGCCCCCTGTGACTTTTTCTTGTTCCCTAAACTGAAGAGGCCCATGAAAGGACGACGTTACTCTTCTCTTGACGAGATAAAGACGGCATCGAAGGAGGAGCTGAACAAGATAAAAAAAAATGATTTTTTGAAGTGCTTCGAAGATTGGAAAAACCGTTGGCACAAGTGTATAATATCTCATGGGGATTACTTTGAAGGGGACAAAATAGATATTCATGAATAAATAAATAATTTTTGAAAAAACACACAATTCGCGATACTTTTTGAACACACCTCGTATACCATGTCTATAAACGACATCCAATATTCCGTTATCGTATGCAAACATAAGTGCACCGTTCTCAACTTCAACGAAACGTTATCACCTGTGTATACAAAAAAGTGTTACTAATGGCAATAAATATGTTTCTGGTTTTTTCGGCTACGTTATCGGCTGGCTGGCTGATGTTTGACGATGGCAACTTTTACATCATAGTCTAAACCCAATATTGTTGACTGACATCGCCGATTGGGAGTGAGCACTCACACCCCAGTATTGTGGGGCGATGAGTCAAGTTGGAGAGCAGTGACGTCCTTCTGCGAGGCTGTCATCTTGCAGAAGGAGTCATGAAACAGGCAAAGGGAGATTATGACAGACGCTACTCCCTCTCGCCGGAGGAGGGGGGGCGTTAGCAGGCACAAATTTGCTCGCCTGCTCTCCCTCAACTAAACTAAACCCATAAGTCAGATTCATCCGGGGCGCCAGAGCTGAATGCGTCAGCGGACATCTGGACCCCAACACCTGGATGAAGAGGGTTCCGCTGGGTTTTAGTGGGTATCCTGGTACAACCAACGAGTCCCACACTCCCGGATGTTTACACTTCATCCGGCATGCATAAAGCATTTTCCAGGGAAAAAGAATATTGTTGACTGAATCGTTATGGAAGACGAAAATAAAATGTCCAAACGAGACTTTTATAAAGGTCTAAGTAATAAAGTGGCAACACTTAAGAATACTAAAAACATTGTCCAATACTACGAAATGTTATGCAATACGATGTAACTTTAACGACCAGGATCACACAACTGTTCTGGTTCTCTCGTTCCACCTTATTTAAGTTGTTTTAAGAGGAAGAGTGTTAAATTATATAAATTCAAATAGTGGAGTAATTATTAGTATAATAGAAGTTGTGTATATTTAAATAGTGGAGGAAATAAAAGCTTTTAGTTAATATGACATGGTGTTTCATTCATTATAAGAAGAAGTTATGTGTAAGAAGACCTGTTTTCCATATACCTTTCGAAAATATAAATATACTTCTCAATGAGTAGAAAAAAGGGTTGGGTTTACATTCTTCTGTGTTTTACTTATGTATTAATATGTCCTATTGATAAGAAAAACAACTCTTCTTGATCTGCTGTATATTTAATTTCACAAAAATCAATACAGACAGACATACAGACTGCCTCATTGGTCTAGTGGTTAGCATGTTCGACTACAGACATGAGGTCCTGGGTTCGAGTCCCGGGTCGGGCCAATTCAAAAATCGATATTGAGTTTTCTATTAAGATTTTCTCAATATTTGCCCGAAGTTGGGAAGTTGGCGGTGTGATCCACCCCCGTGCCTCGGAGAGCACGTTAAGCCGTCGGTCCTGCGCCTGATCTCTCTCCGGTCGTGTCGGATTTCCGTCACACCGGACTATGAGAGTGAAGGAATAGAGAGCGCACTTGTGTACTATGCCTGCCAATCCGCAGTGAAGCAGCGTGGTGGGTCTATGCTCTAAAAACCCTTTCTCATATGAGGGAGGAGGTCTGTGCCCAGCAGTGGGACGATAATGGGCTGCTACTTACTTTACAATACAGACAACCTTAGTTCATTAGCCGTGTGACAAAACCTACCACAGAGTAATCCACCATTCTTTTGCCCACAGAGTAGATCCTTGTATTTTGAAAATCATGACACTATAACAATAGGAACTTGTTTTTTACAGAGGAACTTTAAAATGGCAGCATCACAGATCTCATTATCTTAATTTTTATGCTTTCATATAGAATAATTAATGTTGCATGTAGATAGATAGACGTATTCTTTATTGAACACCATAGAAAAGGATTAAAGTAAAATATAATAAGTTAACGTTAAATAGATTTGGTGTGCAATTCGGCGGCCTTATCGCTATAAAACGACCTTTTCCAGACAACCTTTGCGAAGGCAGACAGTCCAAGAAAACAGAGAGAAGGTAGGTGCTAATAGATATAGAAGAGAAAAAAAAAGAATACATATATTACATAGAATATCTACATCCACAAAGATGTTTACAATAAAAATACCATTTAGATAATAGATAAGTAGTTGCACCATCAGACTGTCTTTCACAGTTACCAGCTTTCGGAAAAGACATATTTTTAGAGTCCCTCACTAATTTGCAGGTTAAGTATATGTATATATACTTTGAATGACACAATACTATCGTTACTACCAACTAAGAACTGTCACTAGGCGAATATTGCTTCATTCCCCTGCGTTACCCCTCTTATACCTAACACCCCACTCAAAAATAATTAAGTCCACCAATCACAGTCGTCGTGTTTAAACACGACTGAATTTCCGGACTGTGTTAAACCGGATGTAGTGTAAACGTTTCACTGACATAACAACAAAAACCTCAGCATAATAAACAAATATAGTAATTTAATAGCAAACCACAAATAAAATAACAATATAGAAGTCAAAATACTTCGTAACATTCAATATTTGTGAAATAACAATGCGATATTTTAAATATTCACAAAGTTGAAACGGCTCTGTATGTTAGCACTCAATATTTTCACAGAGCACAAAGCAATGCCGCGTCATCGACAAATACCGAGCAACGAAAGATAAAAAAAGAAAACATTCTGTTAAGAATTGAGTTCGAGCGAATTCCAAAGAATTCCATCTTATAGATGAAAGCTCAAATGGAATTTAATAGAAAACGAGGAAAAATATATTACAAATGTCCTTCACTGTAGCTTTGATATACGAGTATATTACGCCACAGAGGGCTTTGACTGTTCTCGTGAACAAGGTCCACCAAAATCTGTTTAATATGCTCTCAGAGAAAATATTAGATCTTTCTAGGTTTGCCAACATCGATATACAACTGTAACAATTTTTGACGTTAATTCGTCTTTAAAACCGCATTTATCGCGAGGCAATAAAATAAAAATGATAACGAAATCGCTGGATATACGATACCGTAAAAAAAGGTAAGTAGCAGCCCATTAACGTCCCACTGCTGGGCACAGGCCTCCTCACTCCAAGGAGCGAGGGTTTTGAGAGCATAGACCCGCCACGCTGCTCCACTGCGGATTGGCAGGCATAGTACACAAAAAGTGCACTCTCTATACCTTCACTCTCATAGTCCGATGTGACGGGAATCGGACACGACCGGAGAGAGATCAGGCACAGGACCGACGGCTTAAGGTGCTCTCCGAGCCACGGGAGTGGATCACACCGCCAACTTCCCAACTTCGGGAATATATGCAGAAAATCTTAATGTTGACTTTTGAATTGATTCGAACCCAAGACCTCATGTCTATAATCGAACAAGCTAACCACTATACCAATGAGTTGAGTTTGATGCCATATTGCTGTCTCAATTCGAGCAATCGGTAAAATAATAATAAGACCAGGCAATAAAAAAACCAAAAAAACAATCAGTTACAAAGTGACCGTTAGTAACGGCGCGTGTGTCGCATCGAAGCTCATTAAGTTTTTTGTGGTATTTTATAAACTGTGAATGTTTATTAGCATTTCTGATTATATAAGTGATGTGAATAACAATGAAAACCCTCGAGGTGAGTTTTAATTTTTATGATATGAGTCAATAAATACAAGACGGACTTTTTTCATTATCTCAATTTTAGCGCAACATGACGCGTCACCAAAGTCTTAATTTAATAAACAAAAGATAGCATTGTATAGTTTAACTATAAGCAAACATAAAAATCATAACATTTTGTAGGCTTTCATGAACATTTAACATCCAACAACCTACACAAAAACGTCCATGCGGGGTGGGGCAGGGGACGGTTATATTCGTTAAAAAGGGCGGGAAATTTACGGAAGCCAATAAAAAGCGGCCGGGTAGTCTAAGGGATATTTCAGAGTGAAAAAGATTCAGAAACTCGGTTGGGCTGCGTTCGGGAAACTACGGCAGATATCTTCGTCCAATATCCCTCAGTGCCTGAAGACATAGCTCTTCGAATCGTGTGTGTTGCCAGTGATGACCTACGGCTCCAAAACGTGATCGCTGAGTATGGGCCTCATACGAAAGCTTAGAGTCATTCAGCGTACGATGGAGTGGGCTATGTTCGGAGTTTCTTTACGTGATCGAATAAGAAATTAGGTGATCCGTAGCAGAACCAAAGTCAGCGACATAGTCTTACGAATCGCAAACCTGAAGTGGTAGATGGACCGATGGACGTAGGTGCCCGAAGGTGCTGGAGTGGCGACCCTACAAAAGGCAGACCGACGACATAGAGAGGTTCGCCGGTAGCCTTCGGACCTTGTGGACATCATTACGTGAGACCTATGTCCAGAAGTGGAATCGGATTTAAGGGATAAAATGTTTGGACTTGATTCACACCCCCAAAAACGGTAATTACTAAGTTTCTTGACGGTTCCATCTCAGCATATTGAAGTTTCCGAACCAAGGTTCCATTTGTTGCGTACTTTAACAAAGAATATGTTGATTTTGATATCGTATAACTTCTTTATATACCGATATATGGAATGTCGGACCACATCCGGCACCATTCCGAAATCTCCTTGAAACCGGTTTATTAAGAAAGGTCCTTTATTACAGAAAACCGACTCGTCTTTGCTTACTTAAAAACCAAACTTTTTGTAGCGATTCCGAAGTTTAAGTTTCACTTCACTAAGTTTCGTTGTCGGCATTAATTAATAGACCTTCGTTATCTATAAATGTGGATACAACAAAATCACGGGTATTTTTGTCTCTACCTGTTTTAGAACAATTACAAGAAAACTTCGTTAAATCAAAATCTTTTCTATATACAAACTTAATAGAGTATTAAAAAAGTAACTTCCACCTTGAGAAATTTGACATAGTTACTCCGTCGCAACGTAGCTGTTTACTAAGAAAGGGTTTTCTTATATTACAACTGGATCAGGATATATAAGAGAAAAACGGTCACTTACTGCGATAACTTCGAAACTATTCGCTATATGGACTGGAAATTTGGCACTCGTATGCATATCGTGACGTAGACGATCACCAGTAACGGATTTCTCCGTACTCCTCCAAGATTGAGGTATATAATCGTAAAAGAATTACTTACTGTGAAATATTCGTAAACACAGATCCGATTGACTTGAAATTTGGCAAAGTCACTCCTGTGGCAATGTAGTCGTTCACTAAGAAAGGGTTTTCTCATATTCACACGGGATCGGGTTTTATAAGCTACAAACGATTACTTACTGCGATAACTTTAAAAATATTCGTCCAGTTGACAAGAAATTTAGTATACGTATTGCGGTCGCGACATAGACACTCACTAGTAACAGCAAAAAAGGATCACTTACTGAGAAATCTTCCAAACCATAGGTCCGACCGACTTGAAATATTGCACAGTTACTCCTGTTGCAACGGAGCCGTTCACTAAGAATGGATTTTCTCATATTCCCACGAGATTGAGATATAAAAGCGAAAAACGATCACTTATTGCGATAACATAGATGCTATTCGTCCGGTTGACTGAAAATTTGACATACTCCTGTCGCAACGTAATCACCGAGGACAGGAATCACCCATATTTGCACGGAATCAGGATATATAAACGAAAAACGATTATTTTTGCCCAATTGATTTTAAATGCGTCGTACGCATTCTTTTTGCGATGTAGACGCCTACTAAAGGCTTTATTATTCCCATGGGATCGGCACATTCCCTTCGGGGTAGGCAGAGACCACGTCCTTCCACTTGGCACGATCCTTGCGCATCTCCTTCGCTTCTTTCATTCTCATTAAACCTTTCATACAAGTTCGTCGGTTTAGAGTACTCTTGACCTGGCCCTTATTTCAAATGTCCTGGATTTGGTCCAGTAACGTTCGCCTTGGTGTTCCCCTTCCAAGTTTCGCATTCACTCTTGACTCATAAATCCTTTTTGTCAGTCTCCTTTCATTCATTTTCTCTACATGCCCAAACCATCTAAGCATACCTTTCTCAATTTTAGTCACTACATCTTCATCGTTCTTTTATACTTCATCGTTCTCTTATCACACTATTTCTTACTCTGTCACTCAGTTTTAATCCACTAATACTTCTCAACGCTCTCATAATTATAACCAATTATATAATCACAGTAAAAACATTTTACTAAAAGTGGATGAAGGGGAACAGAACAGATTCAAACAGACTTTAACCCGCTATGATGCTGTAAAAAATTACCTAAAGGATAGACAAAAAAATCTTTATAACCATCATTTACGGTATCATATCATCTCGTAGTTTAATAGATTGAATATTAGATGAAATCACGATTTCATCATTACAAAGCTTTTTATGGTCGTGCATTCTAACTTATCGGATTTGAGCATCAGGTATAGTGTTCAATTGATTACCGCCTTTGAATTCGGTAACATGTCATTGATGATTCTATCAGCTAGGATTCGCTTTTAAATTCATATAATAAATTTAATTACTCAATTGATTGGGCAGCTGAAGTGGCAATAGGCACTTATTAATAAGAAGCAATGGACGCTGGAGATTTACGATTTTGGGATAATGATCCCGATACAAAAGACACAGATTCCAAGAACCATACTTTAGCAGATAAATGAGGTACGAAGTCAATAGATGTAAATGCAACAGTTGTTAAAACGATTACAGCTAGGTGTGATCGGGAAAGTAAAAAATACCAGCGGAAAGTATCAACATTATCTTGCAGGGTTTCATTGCGTGAGTAAGCCCAGGAGGTTGGAAATGTAGAAAATGAAACAATATTGCATACATATATGCATAACATCACCCCTCATTCCCAAAGGCGTAGGCAGAGGCCACGTCCTTCCAATTGCCACGATATTTGCATATCTTCGCTTCTTTCATTCTCAGTAAACCTTTCATACAAGTTCGTCGGTTTAGAGTACTCTTGACTTTCGCATTCACTCTTAACTCATAAATCCTTTTTGTCAGTCTCCTTTCATTCATTCTCTCTACGTGCCAAAACCATCTAAACATATTATTACAGGAACTCCTCTTTCTTTACAGCTGTGACTTTCTTACTTGACCTTAAGAACCCCATCGTAATAGATATAGCTTTTATACAGTTAGCTCCTCCACACATTTGAAAAGTTTTTTTTTTATAATTCTGTAACAATTAGATTGGCAAAAGTTTGGTGTATATACCTGCAAATTTATATGTGTACTAGTTACTCATTTGCTGCATTATTTTATAAAAAAAAATAATGGTTCTCCTAGATTATTAGCTATGTTCCTTCACCAAAACCAAAAACGGTGAATTTCAAAAAGTAATGAGGCACATAAGTGAATAATAACCCAGGAGATATGGCAATATACATACATACATACATAGCATCACGCCTCATTCCCATAGGGGTAGGCAGCGACCACGACCTTCCACTTGCCACGATCCTTGCATATCTCCTTCGCTTCTTTCATTCTCATTAAACCTTTCATACAAGTTCGTCGGTTTAGAGTACTCTTGACCTGGCCGTTATTTAAAATGTCCTGGATTTGGTCCAGGAACGTTCGCCTTGGTCTTCCCCTTCCAACTTTCGCATTCACTCTTGACTCATAAATCCTTTTTGTCAGTCTCCTTTCGTTCATTCTCTCTACATGCCCAAACCATCTAAGCATACCTTTCTCAATTTTAGTTTCTATGTCTTCTTTTATACCACAACGTCCTCTTATCACACTATTTCTTACTCTGTCACTCAGTTTTGATCCACTCATACTTCTCAACGCTCTCATCTCTACCGCATTTATTTTACTTTTGTGATTCTTCTGCCATACCCAACTTTCACTACCGTACATAAGTGTTGGCACCAATGCACCATATGGCAATATCTACTCAGGATATGATCGTGTCATTTCTTTGTTTGGATTAAGTAAAAATTTCATGGATAGTGACCATAGTAAAAATAATAGTGACTATGTACAGAGTTGGTTGTTACGATTCAGTTGGTACAAATGGGACAACACAATGGTAGATGTAATTTAAAAGTTTCAACCACAAAAACTCACGAAATACAAATTGCAATAACCAAGGTTGTTATATACGTGCGTAAAAATAACAATAATTACGACCATGGTAGCCATAATGCTGTAAGTAAAGCCGATGATGACGGCATCCATTCAACAAAAAGTGAAGCAGCAATTATGAACACGTGCGAATTCTCCGAGGCAACTACACCAAATATGGACGATATGTTTACTTTAATCACTAATTATCATTACGGGAGTTTGAGCATTACACATTCCTTCAACGTTTCAAGAAAAAATCTCAGTTGTATCTTGCCTTATGCTGTTGTTTGAAGGCTACATGTATATCAAATGTTGACATTATTTGAATTATTTAAATACCAAATGTAACATGCAATATGTTAATATGTCGCAATAGATTAACAACATCCATTGGCGAAGGAATAGCTTCTTCAGAGCATAAAGATCTTTTGTCATTGGTTTCCTATATTTTCAATATAAATATAAAGTTATTTATTACTAAAGTTACAAATTATAAGGTATCTAATGGTTTTAAGCCCCTCGATACCTCTAAATACCAATAATCTACGACAAGCGCTACTAAGGTTTTCTACAAAGGTACTTATCCTAAGATAGCTTTGGTGGTGATAGATTCAGGTATTTAAAAGCCTCAATAGTCTCTTTTTAATGCTTCTACCTACATAATAATCAAAAAACCTGTTATTTTTATTAAATACGTTATAGGTATATTTATGTACAGGATCAAAAGCTTGTCTCAAATCTGTCCAATGATATGAAGGTTTCTACACGAAATTTTGTACTTCACATAGTAATGCTTGTTATAAACATAAAACTAGAGCCAATAACCTCCAAAAAATTTCTAAGATCAAACGTATTGATTAAGTTTTTGCTAGGCAATAAATTGTATAGCTTTAAACAACACACCTTCAACATATAATTTAGGATAACAACCTATTATATCCTTTCCTTGATTATAGAATGATGTAACTGCTTCATTATCTTACTGATGAACTTTAGCTATATAACGTTTGGTATTCGGTTCGTGGATGGGCAGAAGAAAAGAATATAATGTGATTTCACCCATGCTTCTCTCTTTTTTACCGCTATGAGCCGGTATATCTATAATATGCAGGGTGGTTACTTGCTTCGTTATACCTATTATGACCATCTTTTCCTGTATTTTGCCTATGTAAAATAATTCCAATGTTTCATATGTATGAGTTACTATGGCAAAAAGCTGTCTTCCCAAATCTCTCTTTCTCAATTCCTTAAGCTCGTAAATTTATAGCATATTATTATAAAGTTAAATAGCCTTTTATTTCTAATTCTCACAATTAAGCTTATTCTTAACCATTTCAACTATTCTTATACCTTGATTTCTTAGAACTATTACTTTTTTACTTCTATGTACGAATAATAGTCACATCTGCGGTGTAAGCCTCCCCCCTACACCTTTTCAGGTTTCCCTGGTCTTTTACATACAGTACGTGTCACATTTTTGATGAAAGATGTCTCTCCATCTTTTTAAGGCATTTTTATTCTTCACCTAGCGTCTCTTGGCAGGCATTCGGTCAAACGCTTAGTCCATTTATTGTTACTCCGACAATGTCCCGTCGAGTCGTCGTCGTCGTCGCTTCAACCGATGGACGTCCACTGCTAGACATAGGTCTCACGAAATGATGCCCACAAGACCCGATCTTGTGCCGCCTGGCTCCAGCGGCTACCGGCGATCCTCCTTATATCGTCGGTCCACCTTGTGGGGGGTCTTCCTACACTGCGTCGTCCAGTGCGGGGTCGCCATTCCAGCACTTTCCGACCCCAACGTCCATCGGTTCGTCGGACTATGTGCCCCGCCCATTGCCACTTCAGGTTCGCGATTCGTAGAGCTATGTCGGTGACTTTGGTTCTGCTACGGATCTCCTCATTTCTGATTTGATCGCGTAGAGAAACTCCGAGCATAGCCCTCTCCATCGCACGCTGAGTGACTCTGAGCTTCCGCATGAGGCCCATAGTCAGCGACCACGTCTCAGAACCGTAGGTCATCACTGGCAACACGCACTGTTCGAAGACTTTGGTCTTCAGGCACTGAGGGATATTGGACGAAAAAGTCTTCCGGAACTTCCCGAACGCTGCCCAACCGAGTTGGATTCGGCGGTTGACCTCTTTCTCGAAATTGGACCTACCTAGCTGGACTATGTGTCCCAGGTATGTATACTCGTCGTCGTCCCGTCGAGTACCACTAAAGAAGTACTACTGTACACCGACGGCCTCATGGTTTGGTTGTTGCATTTGTGTAAGACCTAGTTTAAATTATATTACAAATTAGTAAGATGAACCGCCTAAAATTGCATTTGGTCACGATTCCGTATAGAAAACATAAGAGGTAAAAATTGAGAAAGGTATGCTTAGATGGTTTGAGCACGTAGAGGGAATGAATGAAAGTAGACTGACTAAAAGGATTTCTGAGTGAAGAGTGAACGGGAAAGTTGGAATGGGAAGACCAAGGCGAACGTTCCTAGACTGAATCCAGGACATTATAAATAAGGGAAAGGTATGCTTAGATGGTTTGGGCACGTAGAGGGAATGAATGAAAGTGGACTGACTAAAAGGATTTCTGAGTGAAGATTGAACGGGAAAGTTGGAAGAGGAAGACCAAGGCGAGCGTTCCAGGACCAAATCCAGGACATTTTAGATAAGGGCCAGGCCAAGAGTACTCCAAATGAACTTGTATGAAAGGTTTAATGAGAATGAAAGACGCCAAATAAATATGCAAGGATTGTGAAGTGGAAGGACGTGGTCTCTGCCTACCCCTATAGGAATAAAGCGTGCTATGTATCTAAGTGCTAACCTGGCAGTGTTTGTTAATAATAATTATTTTTTAGTCTAAACTAGCGCCATTAATAGTGAGGTTTTTTTTTGGCAATAGATACTAGTTACGTATGTGTACCAACGTGACTAAAGCCAATGGATAAAATTGAAATATGTGACCGAGACATGTGACTGACTGCGAAACCGCAGTTGAGTGACGAATGATATATAGTACGCTTAAACGTGGTGTAACTGACAGACGACAGTCAACAACCGAAAGTGTTTTATTCATACGCAAATGTAAATTTGGCTGCATACAGCAACTAGATATTTTAGTGTTACATATGGAGATATTCTATATAATATATGTATGTCTATTTTTTTCTCTTTTATTCCTAATAACATCGCCTACCTCCTCTATATTTTCTTTGA
The DNA here is from genome assembly GCA_015832385.1 of Elymnias hypermnestra. Taxonomy (NCBI): domain Eukaryota; kingdom Metazoa; phylum Arthropoda; class Insecta; order Lepidoptera; family Nymphalidae; genus Elymnias; species Elymnias hypermnestra. The sequence continues at coordinate 1,030,467 of JACTOM010000897.1, read as the reverse complement.
CTGTCTCGCTAACCACAAGACTTATCTGGAATAAGCGATAAGACCGCCCAATTGCTCACTTAATGTTTGGCTATTGTATTTCACTGTAATCCTTTTTTGTGGTGTTCAATTATGTATACATCTATATACGATATCACCTACTTTTTAGTAACAGTAATATGCATATCAAATTAGATCTTTGCGTGAATATTATCCAGATCAATATATTCGAATTATAGTTAAACACACGAGTTGTTCAAAACCGCAGGCTATTGCAGACCATCGAAATCAGGTAAGTGGCCTACCTTCGTCATGTGCTCAGACACCAAAGATATGACCTCCTGCAATTGATAATGATGGGCAAGATTGCCGGAAAACGCGGTGTTGGCCGTCGCAAGAAATCCTGGCTCCGCAACATTCGTGAGTGGACTGGTGTTACGAGTTTCTCGCAGCTGATATCCAACCTCCAGTAATTCGAGAGGAACGAGAAGAAGAAGAAGAAGTTAAACACAGCCATATCCAAAATAAAAACCTCTACTCACATCACATTTAGAAAATATCTTTGTATCACTGACTGGTTAAAACAGTTTATTTAAATTTCTTGCTTGTTTGTTGATGTAAATTGAAATAAGGCTTTCACAGGCAGATAACTAATGTTACAGGGAGGTACCTAAGGTTTTATACCACAGTGGCCACAAGCAAGAGTCTTCCAGTGTGCAAGCTATACCAGATATCTTAATTCTACACAGCATCTTATCGGAACTCAATTTTTATCAAAAATATCAATAATTCCAACCTAGTTTATGATTACCTAGCCGGGAATCAAATCAACTACCCCAGAAATCAAAGTGAGACTGGCAAATTCTTAAACCCATAGAAAAAAACGGAAACTGACACGTTTGTACTAGTGATGTTACGGTGCTTCGACAACGACTTCGTGATGGTGGAAAATCCGATTAAAACACACCTCCGACTATGACTTAGGATTTAATATTATCAATGAGAATCACTGCCTCATTGGTCTAGTGGTTAGCATGTTCGACTACAGACATGAGGTCCTGGGTTCGAGTCCCGGGTCGGGCCAATTCAAAAATCAATATTGAGTTTTCTATTAAGATTTTCTCAATATTTGCCCGAAGTTGGGAAGTTGGCGGTGTGATCCACCCCCGTGCCTCGGAGAGCACGTTAAGCCGTCGGTCCTGCGCCTGACCTCTCTCCGGTCGTGTCGGATTCCCGTCACATCGGACTATGAGAGTGATGGAATAGAGAGTGCACTTGTGTACTATGCCTGCCAATCCGCAGTGGAGCAGCGTGGTGGGTCTATGCTCTAAAATGCTTTAATGAGAATCACGAGTTTCTATCAGAAAAGGTTTGTATGGTAAACATTTCGACCCCTCACAGTGGCACTTTCTATAAATCAGAGGACTGCCACCTTATTTATTTATTTGGGATTATCATTTAAAACTATCACATACATCAGTAAAGTTTCAAACACAGTTTTTTTAATTTTCTACTTACAGTTAAGATATAGTTAGATTATCGAACATTTCACAATAACGTATAACTTTATAATTTCGGAAACTGGTTATATGCCACTGCTGGGCACAGGTGTCCTCACTTATAGGAGAGGGTTTTCGGGGTATAGAGCCACCACAGGCAGGCATAGTACACAAGTACTCTCTATTCCTTCGCTCTCATAGTCCGATGTGACGACCAGACCGAATAAAGATCAGGTTCAGGACCGACGGCTTAAAGCTCGGGGCTGAAGCACACCGCCAATTTGCTAACTACCCAACTTTGGGTTAATATCGACAAAATCTTAATAGAAAACTCAATATTTAATTTGAATTCACCCGACCCGGGAATCCAGCATCTTATTTCTATAGCCGAATTAACCACTAGACTAATGAAGCAGCCTGAACAAACCTCTATAAATGACAATTAAATATCTGCTTCTAGATCCCACAAATTCACACAAATCAAATTTTAAATCTCCGACTAAACTCTGGTTCCTATGCACATCCCTATTCAATACCACATGAAACACGTACACAAAAGCATATTTTTTGCTTGTATTTCTTACGCAATGATTGCGACAAAATAAATGTAATGCTTAAGTTGCAAGAACAGTTTAATAGCGATCGTGACACCATTCTTATATTTTTTGTCGATATTGTAAAAATCGACCATAATAATAGAGGAGACAGACCGACCATGTCGAAGTTACCTAACAAACAACTATAAATAGTTTCATACGTATAGTTTAGAGGCCTTTGGTGTTTAACGTTGAATAATTAAAGTCGTAACATAGCTATAGTCTGTGAATGAATGAACCAGAAAGAATACCAGGGTTATGTAGTTATATGGCTCCGTTTCATAGTGCAATTAAGGGAAACTCCAGCTCAGATAATTGGAGAAGAGCTTACGAAACATTGGGATGAGATTCACATAAAAGCATTAAGGTTGGACATACAAGAAGTCCTACTACGACAGAGTTGCTAATAGAGAATTTGGATAAATACGTAGGAAAGTTGTAAATTCTAGTAGGCTACATAAAAATAACAATCCATTTAAGGGTAACTGTAAACCTTTCAGAAACAAACTCCCAGAAGACCTTCTAGAATGAAAGCTTGCTCAAAAATCTTACTTTAATTTGAAGGATTACTTGGACGACAAAAAATTTGATATATTAATGACTAGCCTTGCCCCGCGGTGTCACCCGCGTAGATACCGATCTCGTGACAGTGAAAAGTACTACTTTGGATTATAGATTGATTTTCGTTAACTTAAAAGTTTTATTTCACGAACGTATATATGTCTAACTAATACATTTTAAATTCATATCAAAATTTATAATAGAAAAAGATTTATTTGTAATACTTTATAATCTCAGAACTTCCCTATACACAACATTTGACAGTCTGGAGTTGGACGCAGGAGATATTATTTTCTTTAGATAGATATTTTTAAATTCGTTATATCTTTCGAATGGAATGTCCGATTTTAATAATTTAAATAGTATTTTACAGGTATTGAAACGGTCTTTAATAAAATAGGAAAAGAGGTATGAATAATATGGGTTAGTTAATGCCGGATATTTTATCAACTTGTAAAATGCAAAAAAGTAGTTAAGTGGCAAACTATAGTAGTTAGATATATGACATCACGGACTTTTTTGGAGATATTAACACGTTCTGTAATGTCGTACAACATTTTTTATTGTATCTTTAATAGTTTTCGCAGCGCACACGATGCCAGATTTTATGTGACCAACTTTTTCACACCTTGGGTTACATTAATGCATTTTTATTAGGGATCCCTAATTTTTGAGAAAGTAATATAGCCTATGTCGCTCAGTGGAAATGTAGCTTTCTAATGGTGAAAAAAGTTTCGAAATTGCTCCAGTGGTTTTCGTGTGAAAACGTAACAAACATTCATACATACTTACATACAAGATCACAAATCTTTCCTGTTTTTAATATTAGTATAGCTGATGGTAAATATGACTCAAGACAGAAGAAAGCTATGGTATAAAAGAAGATGTAGTGACTAAAATTGAGAAAGGTATGCTTAGATGGTTTGGGCACGTAGACAGAATGAATGAAAGGAGACTGACAAAAAGGATTTATGAATTAAGAAGTGAATGCGAAAGTTAGAAGGGGAAGACTAAATCCAGGACATTTAAAAAAAGGACCAAGTCAAGAGTAATCTAAACCGACGAACGTGTATGAAAGGTTTAATGAGATTGAAAGGAGCGAAGGAGATGTGCAAGGATCGTGGCAAGTGGAAGGACGTAGTCTTTGCCTGACCCGGAGGGAATGAGACGTGATGCTATGTATGTATGTATTCCTCAGAACAGGATGCGAAGTACCTTCGCAACTTTAGATTGTAAGTCGGTCTTTTAAAATCGTCATCAGTTGAAATAATATATGAATAAGACGATTCAAAAATATTGTAAAGGCCTACTTTAATAAAGAATTTTGAATTGTATTCTATCAGCATAATTTTTTTTTATGATCTAGATGAAATGATGAAGGAAAAAATGACATTTTAAAAGTGTCGTCACGCATGTAGGTGTTTTTGAAACTACCTGCACAAGGATATAATTGATCTGTAAATGACAACTAAATAGAAGAGATAAGTTTCCGATTATTACAATTTAATGGAACTATACTAAGGAGGCATATCCTTAGACCAATTGTAAAAATAACTTATATTTTACCATTAAATATAACAGATGTTTTGGTTCAATAACTTTAATAAGCCGAAAATAAGCACTTACTTAGTTCTAGCCCAATAAGACCTATTGTTGTGGCTGTGCCGTTGACACGGCCCAACACACGCTTGAGGCTTACCCAGCCTGGACTGTTCAGCATGCCACGCTCGTGGCGGTTATTGGTGCGGATCTCTCGCTCCCCACCGTCTTTAGAATGATGGTGAGCAGCGAGAGAGCATGGTGTGCTACGCTCTCCTTCTGCGGGGATGTGATGACGCGGAAGGAGATGGCAAAACGATTAAGGGAGGCGAACGTGACGACTTCGACCGTTCGCAGGAGAAGGCCGGGAAGAAGGCGAGAGGTCCACGATCGCCGTCTCCCTCCTTAGTGGTGACCTTTGGGTAACGGAAGCGGGGTCCGTTGCCCAACAAAGAAAGGTATCGCGAGGTGGTTGGTGGTTTGCCAGGTCCTCCAGGCAATCTACCTTCGTAGTAAGTTTTGGTCATTGACCGAGTTCGGCCTGTCAGTCGCGTTCTCGTGACCCCGTCTCCGAGTGATGTAGGAGCACCGCTAGGTTTTAGCCGGTATGAGTTCGGCATACCCTGGAACATCCTCTCGAGTATTCCAGGTATCCACGAGGATTTCCCAGTAAAAAAATGGTTTTAAATCCTACATAGAATTAATTGAAATATATCAACGAAGTGACAAACTTAGAAACGTCTGAATTGTCATTTATAATATAAATCTCGTTTAAGGTATGCTTCCGATAAAGGATTACGCAAACAAGACTAGCCGGTCGTTGTCCACTTTCGGATATAACTCGTAAAAATTTATTTAGGGTTCAGTAATGAGCAATGGAAATATTATAAGTGTCATTTTTATTTAATCTAGAGTGTATTAGGGACTTTCGTCCACTGAATCGTCAGCCCCGTCGTAACTTTGCTTTTATATAAATCACTGATAACCAGCAGTAGCCACATCATAAAATTCGTAAGTTATTCCTGAAGATGCGACTACTCAGAATGTTCAAAATCAAAATATTCTTTATTCAAGCTTAAAAAGCCCATTTGAATCTACAGTAGTCTGTCCGTTGGTAACAAATCTACCACCGGTTCGGAAAGTTGAATCCGCTGAGAAGGAACCGGCAAGAAACTCAACGGTTACTCTTTTAGAGATAGTTTTATATGTTACAAAGTGTAATGCACTGCTTCTGTGAGCAACTGGAGTCAAGTCCAAACATTTCAATCGCTTAAATAATCTTCAACATTATAATATGCCTTTTGTAAAAGGATGTTTTTGAGATATTTCTTAAAATTATTTGGAGGCAAATCTAAAACTGATTGTCTGATATCTTATTAATAAAGCGTATTGCTCAATAAATGGTTTCTGAACCTTTTTCAGTCTAAAAAATGGAATTACAAGTTTTTTTTAGTTATTTCTTGTATTAAAATTGTGCATTTCACTTTTCTTACTGCTGTTAGCGATCATTATTATTTTATTTGTGGTTTGCTATTAAATTACTATATTTGTTTATTATGCTGAGGTCTTTGTAATTATAGGAGTGAAACGTTGACATGCACTACATCCGGTTTAATGCTATTCAAGAAATTCTCAAATTTAATCAACACTACTGTTTAGTCGTCGTTTTCAAGACGACAGTGATTGGTGGACTTATTATATTTTATAATATGATATAAGAAATGTAGCACAGGGGTATGAAGGAACATTCGCCTAGTGACAGTTCTTTGTTGGTATCATCGTTAGTATTGTGTTTTAAGTCATTGAAACTAATGAAGAATTTGAGATTAGTATTACTTAACCTACAAATTTGTGAGCGACTCTAAAAATTATGTGGAGGCAAATCTAAAACTGATTGCGGTATCTTATATGCTCAACCCGACAAATGATTTCTGAACCTTCTTCACTCTAAAATATGGAATTACAAATAATATTCAAGAGATAATCGATACAAGATCCTAATTGATATATGGCATGTATTGCTCTTTATTGTGAAATAAAGATAGTTTCAATGTCCACCACCTCCCCCCCATCACAATATGCTGTAAGACACAATGCTATGAAAATAAGCGAAATACACCATTTTGGCTGTTTCAAGTTTTGGCTCTGAAAGTGAAATTGTTCTGTAAATTTCTTCATGCATGTTCCATTACAGCTAGCTTTGGATAGCGGGTAAAAGCCTAGGGTTAAATAGAGGTGTCCATGACTAACGATGCTAGTGAAACAGGTGATGTTTCACCTGTTTCACAAGCATCGTTGTTTCATAAGATCACACAATGTTTTCTAAGGGATTTTTAATAAAAATAAAAAGAATTTTATACATTTCACGTAATATTAAGTTAGCCTAGATATTTCTAAGCTGAAGCTTCCCCCTACAGTCTAAGGGCTTTCAAAGCATCTTAGCCCTTTTAACCTTTTTTTAAGTTGTAAGGTAGTTGTTACGGTTGTTGTTAAGATAGTTGGATGGGCAGACGGCAATAACGACAAACGACACGTGCCACAGATCGTGGCGGATCGGAAACAGACACGATTCGAGGCCGCACTAGGGGTGCTATAAAAGGAATCGAGATCGCAGGTTCGGTACGCATTCTTAGTGATTGTGGGATGTGAGGAGACGCCTGCGTGCCGAGAATGTGATGCGGCTATTGATACGACGTACCACACATTGGCAGAATGCCCAGCCTGGGGCTCCCAGCGCCACATCTTAATGTCGCTGGTTGGAAATGATCTCTCTCTGCCCAGCATAGTGGGCGCTATGCTCGGTAGCATGACCGGCTGGATCAGCTGGGTAGTTCCAGCTCCAGCTCCAGCCTCCTTCTGTGAGGCCGTTATTTTGCAGAAGGAAGCATTAGAAAGGCAAAGGTAGAGAGCGGTCGATGCTCCTCCCTCCCGCCGGAGAAGGTGAAGCATAAAACGGCGAAATTATGCGCACCTGCTTCCCTTTCTTGAACCTTTGAGTCGGCCGCATTCGGGGCGCCAGAGATGAATGCGTTAGCTAAAACCTGGCGTCCACCATAAGGATGAAGAGGGTTCCACTGTGTTTTAGTGGGTATTCTGGTTACAATGAGCCCCACATTCCTGGATGGAGCTGTATACTCCATTCAGCGCTCGTTAAAGCATTTCCCACCAACAATGTTTCCTTCTGATATCCGGCCTACCTCTCTTTTACATCCGACATATATTTGTATATTTCAGCAGCAAAGACTTAACCTACTAATCAATATTAAAATTTTAATAGTCGTCCAGCATTGTTTACATTTGTCTGATATATCAATATAGAATAATAAATATGATGAAATCCTAATAAATTAACAATTGCTAACAATATGTATAGAGGTGTGAATTATAATTAGGAATTGAAAAACAGCTTGGATAAAAAAAAAGCCTGCGGAACCCGTCCAGCGCGCTAAATTCACACTTGACCACTTTATATATTTGTCAATCTCGTTATGATATGCAGTCTATAGTCTCCAGCTACCGTACGATTTGGGGTAAACGACCGCCATTCCAACAAGTACGTGATAAGTGCCAATTTTATCACCTGATATTCGAGTGCCGAAGAACTTTGAAGTGTTGCATACAAACAAACATTATAGTGATTGCACTTCTGACACATCACACTTATTACCTATACTATTTCATGACAAACTTGCAATGCCCCGCGGTTATACCCGCATAGATACGGACCTCGTGATAATGGAAAGTCTACAAAGTCGGATTATAGATTTAATTTGATAATATAAAAGTTTTATATCACGTAGTTTTTAACTGATTCCTTTCAGATTAAACTGTTTGACAGGACTGGGCAGATTTATTTTGCATTTTCATATAGGTCATGAACTGGAGATGTGGAAATTACCATCCTACTAGTAAAGACATGCAGTACGATGCTGTTTAGGTACCTTATGCAAAGCAAACCTCTTAAAGATGGAAGCGCGACGCACACTCCATTTGGCTAAACTGCTTTTTGGGTTAATGAAATGCAGGCTTCCGGTGTATCTTAGAAATAAACTAAAGTGGTCAGAAGAGCATTCAATACTAATACCTCGATCAGCCGCCTTTAGGGGGAATTTCAAATTTGCCGCCACTAATTGGAATGATTTACCTCCCCCAATTCGTGCCACTCAATCAATTGGTTCTTCGAGAAAGATCAAGTCGCACTTGCTGACTCTTCAAAAAGACAGTAATTAAACATTTACACTTCCAGCACCTATGTGGGGGGCAGACAACGTCGCTACGGCAAAATTCGACTAATGTTGTTTGAAGTAATAAGTATAGGATAGCGTATAGTGTAGTTTAATATAATACATACATACATAGCATCACGCCTCATTCCCATAGGGGTAGGCAGAGACAACATCCTTCCACTTGCCACGATCCTTGCATATCTCCTTCGCTCCTTTCAATCTCATTGAACCTTTCATACACGTTCGTCGGTTTAGAGTACTCTTGACCTGGCCGTTATTTATAATGTCCTGGATTTGGTCCAGGAACGTTCGCCTTGGTCTTCCCCTTCCAAGTTTCGCATTCACTCTCGACTCATAAATCCTTTTTGTCAGTCTCCTTTCGTTCATTCTCTCTACATGCCCAAACCATCTAAGCATAACTTTCTCAATTTTAGTCACTACATCTTCTTAACTACATCTTCTCGGATTACACAAATGATTAAATAATATTCAAAATAACGGAGTAGATGTTAAGAAGTAAGGATTCGGAAACAATGAAAAGACAAAACTGAGATATTCAAAATGTACTCGTACTTACGAGGAGTTAGTGAGTGATATGTATGTAAAAACTGCCTCATTGGTCTAGTGGTTAGCATGTTCGACTACAGACATGAGGTCCTGGGTTGAAGTCCCGGGTCGGGCCAATTCAGAAAACCAATATTGAATTTTCAAAGAAATATCAATTCTCAAAGTACCGCTGTCATATACACTGAATAACATTTTATATATAGAGTGAGGAAAGATCAGAACCATTTGTCTGACTGAGCATATCCATTTGTAATAAGATACCAGAATCACTTGCCTTGGGCAACTCTTACTCTTGACTTGGGCCTTAATTAAAATGTCTTGGACTTGGTCCAGGAACATCCGCCTTGGTCTTCCTCTTCCAACTTTCGCATCCTTTAGTAACTTTTAAAATACAAATAAGTAGTTATAGTGGAATAACTACAGTAGTTGGACACATAGCATCGCAGACGTTTTTAGTTTTCGGAGCTCACACGACAACAGACTTTTGTTTCACACCTTCGATTACATTAATGCATTTTTATTAGGATCCCTATTTTTTTTAGGAAGTAACATAACCTATGTAGCCCGGTGAAAATGTAGCTTTCTAATGGTGAAAAAATATTTGAAATCGGTGCAGTAGTTTCGTGATGGCACATGGGCAAGGGATCCAGCTGAAAATCAGCGCTACATGGTCTTCAGACTGCGTAGCATAAATGCCGAGCTGGGTCCATTTTCAAGGTTATGCCACACATCGCAGGGTATTATAAAATGTATTAAAATATATTGTGATGTGTGGCATAATTTATAAATTATATTTATATAGTTGTGTGAAATCGTAACAAACATACATACGAAAACAGAAATGTTTCCTCTTTATAATATTAGTTTAGATAGATTTAAAAATGATTTCTATACTATTTATTTAGTTAAATAGGACTACTATGCAAAATATAAAGAATTAATAAATAACAAAAAGTACTATAATTGCACGGAGCAATAATTGCGCTTTCCTCCCCCTTTCGTGAACTCTCAGTCGGACTCTTGCGGGATATCAGAGATAAATGGGTGATTGATCCTCGAGTGTCCTAATAATGGGTGAAAAGGGTAGGATTTTAGTAAACATTAGCTAAATTATGCTGAGGTCTTTGTAATTATATCAGTAAAACGTTTACATGCACTACATCCGGTTTAACGCTATATGTTTAGTCGTCGTTTTCACGACGACTGTGATTGTTGAACTTATTATTTTTGAGTGGGGCGTTTGTTATAAGAAAGTTACCACAGCAGAATGAAGTAATATTCGCCTAGTGACAGTTCTTAGTCTGTATTGTGTTTTAAGTCATTCAAAGTATGTAATATAAAAATGAAGAATCTGAGGTGAGTATTTTTTTTTGACGCTGGGAAATGCATTTACGCACCCCGACTGGGGTCGGGAGTGTGGGACTCGGCGAGGGGGAACAACTCGCAATACCCACTAAAACCCAGCGGGACCGTCGTCAACCATTAGTGGGGAGCCAGAGGCTCGTTGAGGCATTCCTCTCTGACCCCTCGGTTGTATTCGGCTCACAGATATTCTACAGGGGGAGGAGTTGCATGAACCTCCGCCTCCTGTTTCCTACTCCCCTTCGTCTGGGCCGGAGTGTCTCAGCGGCATTCACCCTCTCCCTTTGTCGTGCCTCCTTAAGCGAGATGACAGTCTCGCAAAAGGAGGCAACCGCTCTCCAGGCCTGCTCACTGATGAGCATTACATCTATAATATTAGCCAGTGAGAGGTTTGTGCCGATCAGCGACGTCAAAATGAGTCGCTGAGAACCCCAGGCGGGACATTCTGCCACCGTGTGGTAAGCTGTATCTAACGAGGCACCACACACGTAACAGCTGGCCGAAGGCTTACAGACAACAGTTTGATACAGGTATTTACCGAAGCAACCATGACTGGTAAGCACCTGTACCAACCTGTAGGAAAGCGATCCGTGCTCTCTGCCCCGCCACTTATCCAGATGAGGGCGGATCGCCTCTACTATAGCCACGCCCGCCGCTGGGGACCCGAGATCCTCGTGCCACCTTTGGGTCAAAGCTCTATCAGCTAGAACCCTGACCCTTCTTACTTCATCAGCGTCTGATAATTCCCCTCTGGTTCTCGCGGCTACTCTGCACTGGTAAGCAGTCGTGAGAACTTCCACCCTGAGCTTGAGGTTAGTATTACTTAACCTACAAATTAGTGAGCGACTCTAAAAATACAATTTCAATGTACTGATGATAGGTTTACAAAACTCAAGTTACGAAGGTTCCATCACGCCCTTATGTTGAAAGAACTGAAGCGATAAGAAACTCTTTAAACACGTAATAACAACTCGTTTGGTTTACTTTGAAAAAGTTCTTTGCACCTTCGGCCTCGGTGCTATTGCATAAAATTATCTCGTTACAAATCTTGAACACAATCGTTGGCTTTGTTTTCACATCTCACAAATACTTATTTGCTTTTATTAAACTATTATGACACTAACATAGTACGAATCACTTTTGTATTAAGAAATGTGTTAAAAAGCATCTTTCTACAAAAGGAATATTATTATGTTGGAGTTTAAGCGATAAAGATGTTTGGACTTGATTCCAGTTGCACCTGAAAGCTAAACACATAGTAACCCACAAAAAAAAACTATATTTAAAGGAGTTTAATTACACTGATCTCCTTAAATTATACAACACTCTCCCACTATGACATTTCGACCCAGAATAACAAAAGACTTCGGGTGATGCATGCGATGGAAAGTCATAGTCGTGCGGACTCGTCTGTCCAAGGCGTCAAGCTCTGTCCGAGTCCATTTGAGTACGCCAAAGGTGTACAAGAGAACAAGCATGACCCAGGCGTTATACGCTCGGATTTTATTAACTCCCGACAAATAACTCTTAAGAATTTTCGTCAGGCGCCCATAAAATACTGACTGCTCCATGTCTGCCTCTTTCACCCCCCATAAATTGGGACATGCCCAGATACCGGTATGTTTCAGTCTCGGAGAGAGTCTCAAACTGAGTCGGCTCGAGGTTGATCTCGGCCGAGTGAGATACCTGTCCCCTCTCCACATGAAGAACCGCACACTTACTCGTATCTAGCCCCATTTCCATCCTGATGGAATTGCTGAAGTCAGTGATTTTCAGCAATTCCTACAAGCGTGGAGCGTTATTTAATATTATTACTTTTATTAACTATTTTATACAAATTTCGATTTTAAGCTTTCAATTGTTTTCATTTCTTACTTTAAATGTCTCTTTTGTATTTCAATGCTGAGTTAGCCCGTAAGTGGAGTGTACAATATTCTCTACTTATCTCTATTCTCGATTACGCCGATGCAAGCTTTTCTAATTTAATCGAGGACCAACTGAATAAACTTGAGCGACTACAGAATCTCTCTATTCGGTTCGTATTTGGATTACGCAAATACGACCATGTCTCTGAATTTCGCGCAAAGCTCAAGTGGTTACCTATTCGTTTTCGCCGGAATTTACACATTGTGTCCCTTCTGTACTGTGTGCTATTTAATCCTCGTGCTCCTGCTTATTTAAGGCAGAAATTTGAATTCCATGATTAACCTAAAACTTAATGTCATACCACATGAAACCAGATTTTTTGCTGACTCTTTTACGGTTCGAGCTATAACATTATGGAACGAGTTACCTCTTCAGGTAAGAGAGGCTAAATCATTGGATTTGTTCAAGAAACAGGTAAAGAATTATTATCTTTCATTATGTTCTTAATGACGACATTTATTTGATCTATTTGTTCTTAGTTCTTATGTATCACGTATATATTACATATAAGTATATTATTATCGATCTATTTATTATATTTAGTTAATTATTTGTAAGTAATTTAAAGTGTATGTATGTATTTATATAGTAAGGGACACCACCTACCCTATTTACCTCACATTGTCTCTTTAATCCTAAGGTTGCCTGGTAGAAATCGCTAATAAGCGATGAGGTCGCCTAATTGTACTATTGTCTTGGTTTTGTTTCTTTGTTACTTCTTAAAAAACCAAATAAGAGTGTATACCTAGATTAAGATAAGTTGTATGTACGTTGGCTTCCTATTAAATAAATAAATTTCTTCTCAGCGGAAAAGAATATTTTGATTTTTGATTAGTAACAAAGAAACACGATTCAATATAAAACCGCTCTATTTTATCTGTATATTTCAATGGCAGAGACTTCATGTGTATAATAAGCAATATTTTCAAAAACGACACTTTGATAGCCTAATTTTCAAATACCTTAATTAAAAAGTACTTATGAATCATCAGTAGGCTGTTCATTGGTAATAAATCTACTTCCCATTCGAAAAGGTGATTCCGCTGATAAGAAATGGGCAAGAAACTCAACGGTTACTCCATTTAATATATGTTACAACTGGAATCAAGTCCAAACATTTTAATCGCTTAAATAACCTTCAACATTATAATATGCCTTTTTTAAAAGGGTGTTTTTGATATTGGTGAGATTTTTGATACTGTTTTGACGGAGCCGCGTAAAAATGTTTCCTTTTACAAAAGTACCCTACCTTTTCCCTCGCGTGCATATACACGTCTAGGCTTTTGTCGCGACAAGGTGTTTTGCGCCTACCGCTGATATCTCCGCTATAAACCCGCTCGTATCTTCTTCTTGAAGTCATACGAATCGCAAGAACTATCGAAGAAGTGAACCGGTGGCCGGGTAGTGCAGTGATAGTGNTAGCCTAATTTTCAAATACCTTAATTAAAAAGTACTTATGAATCATCAGTAGGCTGTTCATTGGGAATAAATCTACTTCCCATTCGAAAAGGTGATTCCGCTGATAAGAAATGGGCAAGAAACTCAACGGTTACTCCTTTTAATATATGTTACAACTGGAATCAAGTCCAAACATTTTAATCGCTTAAATAATCTTCAACATTATAATATGCCTTTTTTAAAAGGGTGTTTTTGATATATTTCGTAAACTCAACCTCTTAAATGATTTCTGATCTTTCTGCACCCTAAAATATAGCTTGCTTTGATTTTTTTTTTGTACTAAACCTGTGTACTCCACTCTTTTTGCTGTATAAGTTAAAATTATCACGGATATTGAAAATGTTATTCAATATACATTTAAAATAACACTAAATCTTGCCAATTGTCGTAGGCAAATATATAACCAATATTTTATGTTATTTTACTGAATACTGTTAAAGTAAACTATACAAACTGAATGGTATAATAACTGTGACACTGATGTGAAATAAATCTCGTTTAATAACGTCGAATGTGTTAACAAATCAAATGTCCAATTACATAGTGTTTACTCATACAAATATGGCTATACGTTGGAGTAGTCTTTGACGCACATACAACAGATATAATAAGCAAATATATATATGTCTGTCTTGGATCAGGGCGCGAAGGAACCCTCGTAACTTTAGATTTTAAGTCGTTCTGGAGCATCATCATCAGACGTACATTAGAATTAGACTGTGGAAAAACAATATAATTTGACGATTCAAAAGTGCTGTAATATGCCTGCTTGAATAAAGATATTTTTGATTTTGATATTCAAGAGTCTATCAAAGTGGGGTTTATTTCGCCGGGAAATACTTTATGCACACCGGATGAATTATGAATTATAAACTTTCGTCCAGGAGTGTGAGACTCGCTGGCTGCATCAGTACACCCACTAAAACACCAGCGGACATCTGAGAGCGGATGAGCAAAACACTCATTGCTTGTTTAGGGCCTTTTACTGCAGGAGAACAGCCGCGCAAAAGGAGGCCATCTCTCTCCAACCTGATTCACCTTCAGGTATAGCGCCCCCAAAGCTGTGCAGTGGGAGGTCACTGCAACAGCGATGGCCAGATGTGACGCTGGGGTCACCACACCTGGAAATCTGCACGCGATTCCCTTGAGTAGTTCACGACAAGATTTACGTAATGGTGGTTTGATAAATAGTTCTAAAATTCACTAAATTTGCGACAAGAAATAAGACCACCCATTACATTAACATTAAAAGTATATTTGTTTTGGCACTTTATATGTTACATTTTATCGAAATCAAATTTCATCATTTTTCATCTGGAGCTCTAATAGGGGTTCGTGCAGCCAAATGCTTGAGAAACTCTGTCATCCAAACTACGTCTCCGTATCCATTCATATTTAGCAGACTCACGTGTCTATGGCTGAAATTTAATTAGTTAGATAATGGGTCGGCTGTCATCTGGAGCTTTAATAGGAGTTTGTACAGCCAAATGTTCGAGAAACCTTGTTATACAATACAAACTTCGTCTGTGTATCAATCCATATTTGGCAGCCACACGGGTCTATGACTTTAACAAAGATCTAAAGAGACAAGTTGTGACAACCATGACCTGCATTCAAATGAAGCAGATGGCCGACACCTCGCCCACGAGACAAGTAAAGCCAATACGAACATATCAGACAAACACATCATAAAAGCTTTGGTTTGTAACATAGCTATTCATTATGTGATTAATTTCGTGCTATAATATCAGACAGTAGATTACCAACGGTTACTGAGAGAGAGATGTAAATTACAACATTCAACGTCGGTAAATATTCATTGCTTTAGATGACAAAACCCGTATGTTTCTAATTTGTATTTGGTTTTGAAAAACACTCATCTGTGGCATCTGTTGATGAGCTAATAAAGGCTTGTCACCTTACTTCTCACCTGATAAATGCAGTCTATAATGGAAGCACGCTTACCTGGTAAGAGGTGATTTTTCTCTTTATGTTTCCTGCACAGCATCGTAACGGACCACAATTTTGTGTAGAAAATTGTGCAATAGGCTGCTGTAGTGCAATATTGAGCATATTTGCTCTTACTAACAACCCTCTCCGTTCTCTCCCGATGTCATTCTCGAGGTAGGGTTTTACATATGCCCAAGAAGTAAAAAAAGGATTTTACAAATATTAAAATTTAAAGAAACTCTCTCACCGCACCAAAACAGATTTAAATTTCTGCTGGATTGGCGAGTCTCGTTTTCCCGCTAGCATTTTCTGGACACTGTTGGAGCTCGAGCGTAGTCCTGCCAGGAGGGATGACGTCCTCTTTCTTATGATGGCATAAAAGTCATCCGTTGAAGCTGAGCAAAACCGCGGCAAACCCAACAATATCCTGAAGCCATTATCGTATATCGTACCTTTAATGTGTCTATCGACTTCAAAGAAGGACTATCAAAGAAGACGTAGTAACTAAAATTGAGAAAGGTATGCTTANATGAAAGGTTTAATGAGAATGAAAGAAGCGAAGGAGACATGCAAGGATCGTGGCAAGTGGAAGGATGTTGTCTCTGCCTACCCCTATGGGAATGAGGCGTGATGCTATGTATCGACTTCAAAGTGTAGTTTACCCACAAACTCCCGATGTAAAAGGTCTGACAATATGTTCTTTACGCGAGATAGATGGAGCTTCATCTGGTGCTATACCCTCGGCCTCAAAAACCATCACCACACTCTTAGTATAATAGGTAAGACCATGTTTTCCCACGTAAGCCTCACATATAGTCAAAAGAGTCCTGAGATTCATTGAATACTCATAAATTTGAGATTTAGGGCAAAACTCTAGTGATATCCATATTTTTATATGGAAAAAAACACTTATTTCCATAGATTTTTTAGTAGACGGTGATTGATTTCACAACAACATAATCAGAACACGAAACATAAACAAATTCAAAATCTACATTAATCGAATCATCGAAAACTCACTATCACTCGGTTTCGGGAGACACACCGTATTAGAGAACAAATAGCAGTTTTTTTTATTAACTCTTCGATTTAGTGCCCGATGCACTATTAAACCTCGATTTCTGGCCAACAAGAAGACAAACAGCTAATGTCATAGCAACAGTGTTTAAAATAAAAACTGTTTATTACAAAGACAGTTTTGTAGTTTTTACTTAAGTCGTCACTAGAAAAGAAGCATATAATCTTACGAGGTATTTATTTATAGTGTGCACACGCTCTAACAATTATCGCCTTTAGTTTATGTCGTTGGTTTGATGTCAAAGTCAATGTACGCGCCGTATAAGGCCACAGCGACGTAGGTCATGATTATCATTAAGCCAGGAAGGTTTATGGGAGCAATAGTTTTATTGGAGTATTAATCATTAAGAAGTCAGCTTGATTTTATTTACGTAGGACGCATTTAACTTATAAGGTCTCGCAAATGGACACACGTCTACGATGTACTATTGTGATTGACAGCATTTATATACTATTCTTTTAAAAAAAAAAGTCTTTTGATTGTGTAGAACATAGCATCCTTAATTTGTTGAGTTCGTATCTTGAAAATAAACTACAAAAGGTATTTGTAAATGGCGTAGAGTCGTCTGGATCACCGTTAAAAATTTTCTATTCTTAACATATATAAATGATTTAGAGTACCATATGAAAGACCAATGTGATATAATGCTATTTGCTGATGAGACGTCCTTGATAATCAACATTGATAGAAATAAAGAAAATTAAATTTATGAAGCGGTAAGTTTGCCAGGTCAGCCAGTACACAATAAAAACTCGAATCGAAGTTAATTTAAACAATTTAATAAAAAACACGTAGTATATAATAGGATTTTTCACGGACTCACGGAATAAGCAGAAGTCCTGGGTTTGATTTCTGGCAGAAAATATCTAGGACATCCTATTTGGTCTGTATCTACACTGCTGGGAGACTTCAGCTGTTGTTTGTTACCATCCTTCTTATACAAGACGTGCCACAAAGCAAAATATTTTCGTTCCGATGAGATAATAGAAACAATAATAGATAAATTATCTCTATCAGTACATTGCGGTTCTATGTTAGATAATATCATCATCAGTTACCATCGGGTTACATTCAGGAAACCACTGATGCGATNAAGGGGAAGAGGGGAAGACCAAGGCGAACGTTCCTGGACCAAATCCAGGACATTTTAAATAACGGCCAGGTCTCTAAACCGACGAACGTGTATGAAAGGTTCAATGAGATTGAAAGGAGCGAAGGAGATATGCAAGGATCGTGGCAAGTGGAAGGATGTTGTCTCTGCCTACCCCTATGGGAATGAGGCGTGATGCTATGTATGTATGTATTATATTAAACTACACTATACGCTATCCTGTACTTATAACTTCAAACAACATTAGTCGAATTTTGCCGTAGCGGCGTTGTCTGCCCCCCACATAGGTCCTGGAAATGTACTGTCTTTTTGAAGAGTCAGCAAGTGCGACTTGACCTTTCTCTTAAAAGAACCAATTGATTGAGTGGCGCGAATTGGGGGAGGTATATCATTCCAGTACTTAGTGGCGGCAATTTTGAAACTTGCCCTAAAGGCGGCTGATCGAGGTATTAGTATTGAATGCTCTTCTGAACACTTTAGTTTATATCTGAGATACACTGGAGGCCCGCATTTCATTACCCCAAAAAGCAGTTTAGCCAAATGTAGTGTGCGTCGCGCTTCCATCTTTTAGAGGTTTGCTTTGCTGAGGTTCCTAAACAGCATCGTACTGCATGTCTTTACTAGAAGGATGGTAATTTCCACATCTCCAGTTCATGACCTATATGAAAATGCAAAATAAATCTGCCCAGTCCTGTCAAACAGTTTAATGGACGCAGGAAGACGTGATATTTGCGTTATATATATATAGATTACAATGTAATTGTACAATAGTGGAATGTGGAGATTGTCTCGCCGGGTTTGTCTGTCTGTGTCGTACAATGTTATTAATAATAAACAACGGGGATCGAACTATGAATTTTTGGCACCATTTCACGTGTAGTTACACTTCATTGGACTATTTATAAGATAGATTGACGGTAATACGGACTGAGTGTACGTGTGTTTCAAATAGATAGCTTGTTGGGTTGACAGGTGCTTGTTTGTGTCAGGGGACTGTCTCGTGTTTGAACAAGCAAATTTTATATTACAAGTATTATTTCACTTATTTTTTAATTACTTTAGGACAGA
Organism: Elymnias hypermnestra; assembly: GCA_015832385.1. Lineage (NCBI taxonomy): Eukaryota > Metazoa > Arthropoda > Insecta > Lepidoptera > Nymphalidae > Elymnias > Elymnias hypermnestra. Next base: position 1,011,547 of record JACTOM010000897.1, on the reverse strand, counting down.
TATAGATTGATATTTTAAAATTCGATATATCTGTTGAATGGAATGTCCGATTTTAATAATTAAAAAAGTATTTTACAGCTATTGAAACTAGCTTCAATAAGATAAAGATTAATGCAGAGATATTAGCAGAAGAATAATATAATTTATCTCTTATCAGGAATGCAAGGTTTCTGGCGGCATGAGGCTTGCTGGTGGGGTGGTAACTACCTACGTTAACAATTTAGAAAATATAATTTCCTAAATTTTAAATATTTTGTATTCTCTATAATTCTTACTAGAAAGAAATATTGCATTTTGATGTGATTACGTATTATAAATGAATGCTCGTAAACGGTATTTACTACAATGAAGTGACTCATTGTCACGTTAAGCCTGAGCCGAGCGTGCGAGCTAGAACACGCACCAAGCGATAGAGAGGCGCAATCGGCCTGACTTCATAGTTTATTGTAACAAAAATAAAATTATATTACAGACAACGAGTTCTCTTTTAGCTGAGAGATCGTTAAGTATAAGTTCTGCTGACAACTACATAATTTAAATATGCAAATTTAAAGTGTAAAAAGACGAAGTTGCACGGATAAGCTAGTATAAATAAATTGAATGGCATTTAATTTTATGGGAATTTTGACTTATTATGATTGCCATTAATGAATACTTGAATTACTTTTTATCATTTTCAATCTTTTATATTTCATGGACATTTGTTTCCCACAGTAAATAATTAATGGGTTGAAGTCACTTATAACCTACTGTAAGGTAAGGTAAGTAGCAGCCCATTAACGTCCCACTGCTGGGCACAGGCCTCCTCACTCATATGAGAGAGGGTTTTTAGAGCATAGACCCACCACGCTGCTCCACTGCGGATTGGCAGGCATAGTACACAAGTGTACTCTCTATTCCTTCACTCTCATAGCCCGATGTGACGGTAATTCGACACAACCGGAGAGAGATCAGGCGCAGGACCGACGGCTTAACGTGCTCTCCGAGGCACGGGGGTGGATCACACCGCCGACTTCCCAACTTCGGGCTAATATTGAGAAAATCTTAATAGAAAACTCAATATCCATTTTTGAATTGGCCCGACCCGGGACTCGAACCCAGGACCTCATGTCTGTAGTCGAACATGCTAACCACTAGACCAATGAGGCAGTCAGACCAATGAGGCAGTCAATAACCTACTGTATATTGTATTTATTATTAATAACATATACATAGATAGCATCACGCCTCATTCCCATAGGGGTAGACAGAGACAACGTGCCTCCACTTGCCATGTTTTTAGTGATAAATAAATATATATTGAACCATCGACCTCTTTTCTTTAGTTCTATAAAGTAGTAAGTACTGAAATACAAAGTTTATCGTTCAAAAATAAAAATTAAATGTGCGATTTTATTTTTCAAAAAAAAAAAAACAAGCGAAAAAATAATAAAAGAAGACTTGACATATATAATATTCGACGAACAGAGGGCGATTTTATCGCTTTAAAACTATTTTTACCAGACAACCTAAAGTCATACATTGCTATAATAAAGAATATCTCTATCTGTCGACGACAAAGTACTGAACAGATTGAAATGAAATCTGTGTTAGACAAAGGATAGTCAGATAACAACACGAATAACTCTGAAATGTTTGGAGTTATTGTGTAATACAATGGCAACACTTAAGTGTTACATGCTGTAACATATTTTAAGTGTTGCCATTATTTGCAAATAATTGCAAACAAATTATGCATATAATCCCATAATTTGCCGCATTCAAAGAAATTATAACAAATCTAACTCTGAGGTCGATATCTTCCACAGCAACAAACTAAAGTATAAAAAGAATAAAAAAAATTAATGAATTTAAATTGTGAGTAGGTAGCCTGTATTTGAATTTCATTACATAACACACTCCAGACACACAAACACACACACACACACACACACACACACACACACTTCATTCATAGATACTCACACCCACGCGTAATCTCAAGAGAAAACAAATGTAAAATCCTTGATTGACCTTAAGTTAATTTAATTAGATTATATGTTAGTTTTAAGAGGGCTGTGCGATTTTGTGAAATAAATTATATTACTCAATAACTACCAACATTTAATACCAAAAACATTGCGCAATATTACGAAATGTTATGCAATAAACGGTAACTTTAACGGACGGAACAATTTCGAGCCGTGTTTCGTGGAGTAGTTGTTTTAAGAGAAGTAGTGCTAAATTCTAATAGTGCAGTAATTATCAGTGTAGTGCAAGTTGTGTATATTAAAATACTGAGGAGAATAAAACTAGTGAAGTTAATGTGAGTTGGTTTTCTTCTAATACCTGGTATAGAGATAGTAAAATTGAATCGAAACATCATACTGCTAACAGTAAAGCATGGAAAAATGCAAATATAGCTTTATATTATGACGTTTCTCTAGTAAATTCATCTTTTTAACACTTTTCGTCTCGTTAGAAACCTTGTGATATATAATACAGCAAATACTGTATAGTAGATGATAGAATAAAAGTTATATACCTATTTGAAACCATCAAAGCTGATTAGCGTGGCAATTAAATATTAATTCGAGGTTAGCGGTGTCAGTCATTTGTCAATATCGTTATCGTAGTTATTTGTAGGCAAAACAATTATATTTTATTTCAATAGTAGACACTAAAATTATTCAATTGTTTACACTTAACATAATAAATCGAGCGAATACTTGCATAGGTCCTGGGTACGATTGCTAGCAGGGCAAATTTAGGGAGTTTCATTTTCCGATTAAAATTCCTGATAGCCCAGTGGCGAGACGCGGATTCTCGATTGGAGAAGTCGCGGTTTCGAATCCACAGCAGGTACCGTTAAGTTTCCCCTTAAAAAAATCCATTTCCATATAGAAAAACGTAAAACATCGTGAGGATACCTGCATATCCCGTGAACAATTCTGGAATTTTCATGACCTGCTGCTTGCTTATAGTTTTTTTTATTTGTTTAGAGTTGTAGGGGGCTTCTGCAAAATCATAAGAGGTAAATTACCTGTTGCCAGGTTAGCGCGTTTATATCTTAGACTATCATCACCTACAGCCAGGTGAGATTACAATAAAAAAATAACTATGCAATATGTAAAAATAAAGTAGTATATCTGGATTTAGTTACGGTAATTTGGTTCTGTAACCTGGAAACTTGTCAGGGATGATGTTTTACCTGAAACCAAGAATAATTATAATTAATATACACAATCCTTACTCGGGTGGGCAGCTTCCAGGGAGTTATAACAGATCGTTTCGTCCAATATCCATCAGTGGCAGAAGACCAAAGTCTCCGAACAGCGTGTTGCCAGCGATCACCTACAAATCCGAAATGTGGTCGCTAACTACGGGTTATGCATGGAGTCTCTCTGCGCGATTCAATCAAAACCTCAAGTCACCACACAGCATANATAGCCCGAAAGTTCTTTCCACGGACCGCCATTATATGCCGAGATTAGTTCGCGAGGCCATTGAAATTAAAAAATATCCTAATTTCAATCGTGAAGATGGTTTTAAGCTGGCTGATACGTGGAATCCAGTGGTGAAGCTATGCCAAATGAACAAACGACGCAATTTTTCAAAATTAAAACGTGACGTTGTGAGTGTAGTATGCCGACAAATGGATGTGGGTGCCGTGAAAAATAAAAGAATCAGACGTAGGGTAGACAGATTCTGCCCTTGACAGCTTGACACAACCGACCACAGCAGTATCGTCGTGACCACGATCCATGCAACTGGGTCGAAATATCGGCAAAAATAAAAATTAAAAATCGCCATCGTGATATGTACCCGTTCAAATAGTCAATATGTTAATAAACCACGAAAATTTAAGTTTAAAACATTTAAATGTTGCTTGCGAGAAATTATTTATACGGTTTTGGAACTTCATTAACTGTACAAATAAATACATTTGAAGTATGAGCATGTAATTTAAAATTAACAGCTTTTCATTAAATGTATATATTAATATCACAAACCAATTATTATTCGTTTAAAAATGGTTTTAAAGATGCGTGGTATATTTTATACGTGTACATATATATACATACATGGCATCACCCCTCATTCCATTCGGGGTATGCAGAGAACATGTCCTTCCACTTGCCACGATACTTGCACATCTCCTTCGCTTCTCTCATTCCCATTAAACCCTTCATTCAAGTTTAGAATACTCTTGACCTGGCCCTTATTTAAAATGTCCTGCATTTGGTCCAGGAACGTTCGCCTTGGTCTTCCCCTTCCAACTTTTCCGTTCACACTTGCCTGAGAAATCCTTTTACTCAGTCTACTTTCATAGATTCCCTTTACGCGCCCAAACCATCTAAGCATACAGTTCTCAATTTTAGTCACTACATCTTCTTGTATACCACATCATTCCCTTATCACACACTGTTTCTTACTTTATCACTCAGTTTCAATCCAGTCACTACTTATCAAGGCTCTCATCTCTACCGCATTTATTTTACTTTTGTGCTTCTCCTGCCATACCCAGTCTGGCCCTTTGAGACACCATCTGACTATTCATAAAGGCGTGCAGAGCACCATTTACCATATTCTCTGCATTCACTCTCCTTTCAACATCACTTTCACATGTTCCATCTTTTGTAAATTTAGATCCCAAGTATACAAATACTTTCACCTCTTCCATTTGTTCCCCATCTATTAAAATATTGCCATTCATCATAGATTCATCTTTTTCAAAAAGCATAACTTTCGATTTGTTTACATTCACTTTCATTCCTTTCCCTTTCAAAGCTTCATTCATAATATTTAGCATCTCCTGTAGCACATTATCGGATGACTCAAGTATTACTTGATCATCAACGTAGAGTAAACATTTGACGAGTAATTCATTCATTCTTAACCCATACATACATTCTTTTAAATCTTTTTGGTGATAAAAATATATATAAATATATATATTGAACTATCGAAAATTGGTAAAAGGTATATATCGCCTCTTTTCTTTAGTTCTTTAAAGTAATGGGTTCTGAAATACAAATTTTTTTGTTCAAAAATTGAAAGTGCGTTATTTTTTTTTTCAAGTAAAATAAGCGAAAAAATAATAAAAGGAGACTTGAAATACATAAACATGCGACGAACAGTGGGCGATCATATCGCTTAAAAACTATTTTTGTTAAAGTTATACATAGTTGTAATAAAAAATATCTATCTATCTATCGACGACAAAGTACTGAACAGATTGAAATGAAATCTGTGTTAGATTATAGATAGTTGGGTGACAACACGGATAGCTCTGAAATGTTAGGAGTTATTGAGTAATATAGAGGTAAAACCTTAAAATACCAAACACACTGTGCAATGTTACGAAATGTTATGCAATAAAAAAAACCCGAATAAGTTAGACTTTGGAGCTGTGTCTCGTGAAGTTGTTGTTTTGAGAGAAGTAATGCTAAATTGTATAAATTCTAATAGTGAAGTAATTATTAGTGTAGTGCAAGTTGTGTATATTAAAATAGTGAAGAGATTTGGAAAGGAGTTGGTTTTCTTCTAATATCTGGTATAGAGATAAAAACTGAATCGAAACATCATACTATTAACAGTAAAGCATGGAAAAATGCAAATATAGCTTTATATTATGACTTTTCTCTTGTAAATTCATCTTTTTAACACTTTTCGTCTCGATAGAAACCTTGTGATATATAATACAGCAAATACTGTATAGTAGATGATAGAATAAAAGTTATATACCTATTTGAAACCATCAAAGCTGATTAGCGTGGCAATTAAATATTAATTTGAGGTTAGCGGTGTCAGTCATTTGTCAATATCGTTATCGTAGTTATTTGTAGGCAAAACAATTACATTTTATTTCAATAGTAGACACTAAACATAATAAATGGTGCGAATACTTGCATAGGTCCTGGGTACGATTGCTAGCAGGACAAGTTTAGGGAGTTTCATTTTCCGATTAAAATTCCTGATAGCCCAGTGGCGAGACCCGGATTCTCGATTGGAGAAGTCGCGGTTCCGAATCCACAGCAGAACATCAACAACACAGCAAAACATCCATTTCTATATAGAAAAACGTAAAACATCGTGAGGAATCCTGCATATCCCGGGAGCAATTCTGGAATTTAGAGTTATAGGCGGCTTCTGCAAAATCATAAGAGGTAAATTACCTGTTGCCAGGTTAGCGCGCTTATATCTTAGACTGTAACATCAGCTACAGTCAGGTGAGATTACAATAAAAAAATAAGTATGCAAAATGTAAAAATAAAGTAGTATATCTGGATTTAGTTACGGTAATTTGGTTCTGTAACCTAGAAACTTCTCAGGGATGATGTTTTACCTGAAACCAAGAATGATTATAATTAATATACACAATCCTTACTCGTGGGCAGCTTCCAGGGAGTTATAACAGATCGTTTCGTCCAATATCCATCAGTGGCAGAAGACCAAAGTCTCCGAACAGCGTGTTGCCAGCGATCACCTACAAATCCGAAATGTGGTCGCTAACTACGGGTTATGCATGGAGTCTCTCTGCGCGATTCAATCAAAACCTCAAGTCACCACACAGAATAACAAGATAGTCTTTAGAATCGCTGTGCTAAAGTGGCAATGGGCGGGGCACATAGTCCGATGAACGTTGGAGCCCGAAGGTGCTGGAATGGCGACATCTATAACGTGGATCACCTAGTGGGAGTCGTCATTCCAGCATCTTCGACAACATAAAGAGAATCGCCGGTAGCCGCTGTCATTGACGCGACGACGACGACGACAACAGAATTCTTAAGTCCTTGAGTTACAATAATAGTTGCATATTAAATACTAGCTTCTATAACAAGCTCCCAAAAGATTTTACAAAGATGTCTCTGAGTAAATTTAAATCTTTCATAGAAAGAAAGAAATGCGTGGGAGTGAATGAATTGCTTTATATACATCTTACATACATACATACATACCATCACGCCTCATTCCCATAGGGGTAGGCAGAGACCACGTCCTTCCACTTGCCACGATCCTTGCATATCTCCTTCGCTTCTTTCATTCTCATTAAACCTTTCATACAAGTTCGTCGGTTTAGAGTACTCTTGACCTGGCCCTTATTTAAAATGCCCTGGATTTGGTCCAGGAACGTTCGCCTTGGTCTTCCCCTTCCAACTTTCGCATTC
>JACTOM010000897.1:975708-1003943 GCA_015832385.1 Elymnias hypermnestra | reverse complement strand
CGTCCCATATTTTCCCATCAGTTTCATTAATCACCCTTTCAATTAATATCTTTGCATACAATTTGCCGACGACACTAAGAAGGCTGATAGCGCGGTAATTTTTGCACTCCTGCTGTAACCCTTTTCCTTTATATAGAGGGACAATTACAGCCTTGCTCCAATCTCTTGGGATTTGACCTTTCTCCCAGCTTAGATTGAAAAGGCAGTACAGCTGAGCTGCCACAAATTAAAACTTCGTATTGTTAGCGATCATTATTATTTTAATTTGTGGGTTATGCTAAGGTCTTTGTAATTATATCAGTAAAACGTTTACTTGTGCCACACCCGGTTACCGCTACTCCGGAAATACTCAAATTTATTCAAAACTTCTGATTAGTCGTCGTTTTTACGACGACTGTGATTGGAGGACTTATTACTTTTTGAGTATGGCGTTTGGTATAAGAAATGTAGCATAGGAGAATAAAGGAACATTCGCCTAGTTTATATCAACGTTAGTATTGTGTTAAAACGACTCTAAAAGTATTTAATTCATCCATGAATCAATCCTTGTAACTTATTAAATAGTCTAATTACAAAAAAAATACTAAATCTGTTAATTACTTAGTATAGAATCAAAGTCTCGTTACCTTTGCAGAATATCAAGTATTCGCACCATTGCACCAACGAGTTTAACAAGAATGACATTAGAACAAAAGTTCTTTGGCAACAAACAACAATTGCTAGTGAAATTCTAGGACATTCCATCACGCGTCGACCCGCAGCGTTATAAGCAAGTATTCGATAAAGGAAACTACTGAAATACCTTCAATTTGAAATAATTGTAAGCAATCATAGCTGGAGAGACGATTGCCATATTCTATTCTTAAGGTATTTAGGTAGAATATTTAAAAATATTTACATATTACAATAGAATTTACAAAAGTGTTGTAAGTTGGGTATTTACTATACTCAGGCAAACCTTCGTTGTCGTCGTCTCAACCAATGGACGTCCATTGCTGGACAAAGGTGTTTCTTAATGAATTTCACTAGACCCAGTTTTGCGCCGCTCGTATCCTGCGGCTGCCAGCGACCCGCCTGATGTCATCGGTCCACCTGGTGCGGGGTCTGCCGACGTTGCGTTTTCCGATGCGAGGCCGCCACTCTAGCACCTACGGGCCCCAACATCAATCGGTTCTGCGAACTATGTGCCCTGCCCATTGCCACTTCAGCTTTGCAATTCGGGAGAAACTAAGTAAGAAGACTCGGGAGTCACTCAGCGGGTAATGGAGAGGGCTATGCTCGGGGTTTCTCTGCGTGATCAAATCGGAAATGAGGAGAACATCTGTAGAAGAACTAAAGTCACCGACTTAGCCTACCGAATTGCAAAGCTGAAGTGGCAATGGGCAGGGCACGTAGTTCGCAGAACCGATTGACGTTGAGGCCTGAAGGTGCTAGAGTGGCGGCCTCGCATCGGAAAACGCGAGCATAGCCCTCTACATTGCCCGCTGAGTGACTCTGAGTCTTCTTACTAGTCACCGACATGGTCCTACGAATCGCGAACCTGAAGTGGCAATGGACGAGGCACATAGTCCGAAGGACCGATAGACGTTTAGGCCCGAAGGTGCTGGAGTGGCGACCCCGCACAAGGTGGACCGATGGCATAAAGAGTGTCGCCGGTAGCCGCTGGAGCCAGGCGGCGCAAGATGGGGCCTTGTGAATTTCATTACGTGAGATCTATGTCCAGCAATGAACGTCCATCGGTTGAAGCGACGACGACGAATACTAGCTGTCCCTAGCTTTAATCACGTAAATATGGGAAAAACCATTAAACATTACTCACGTCTTAATACCAAAATCGGCCCAGCTATTTAAGAGGCGTTCAAACAGAAGAAAAATACAACATATATGTTTCAATAAGCTTTCTTTTAATGCAAGTTTTGTATTTGGAAATCATTTGCCTTTAAATGAACTGTAGATGTTGTGTAGCATACTAGAAATTATGACAAAAAAAGTTCATGGGTTATTTTAACAACATAGTGCTAATGTCATAATTAATCATACATCGGAAACAATATTCGTAAACAAATCTGCTGTAAAAGATTAAATTTAGGAAAATACATTTCTCAATTTGTCTGTTTGAATTGGACGGAGGCTTCGGTTTCACCTAATTACCACCCTTACAGTGAAGACATTCCACCAATAAAATATTTGTATTCCGTTACGATGCTGTGTAGACACCATAAAATGTAAATTACCTCTTACAAAATCAGGATTTCATCTTAGACTGAGTTGAAATCTGTTAGACTAAAAATGATTAGGTGGCAACACTTAAAAATAATAAAAAAATTTGTGAAATATTACAAAATGTTATGCCACACGAGGTAGCTTTAACAGGCGGAACAATTTTTTGTATATAGTTTTTCCAGCTTCGTGGTGTAGTTGTTTTAAGAGAAGTAGTGCTTAATTGTATAAATTCAAATAATGAAGTAATTATTGGTATAGCAAGTTCTATATATTTAAAAGCTTCGTGTAAAGTTACAAATGATCCAACAGATGGTAAATATAAGTCGAAATTGTACAAGGAAATTGCAGTGAATTTACAAAAGCTCTCAATTTCATACAGACAGCTGAACCGGAACATAAGGGCTGCGGAGACAACAGCCCGCGGTGATCGTGAAACGCTATTTCAAATAAGGCTTTACATTAAACATGCCTTGATCACAAGGAACGGTATTTGGGACGTCAATACAAAGAAGGTAAATAACAACGTAATAGCATCCCAATATTGAGCATATTAGCCATTTAAAAAGGTAATGGAGCATATCTGATTTTTGAAGTAAAACATCTTTACGCACGCTTGACTTGGGGAGTGAGCTGTTGAATGCGAGACGAAAAATGGTATGTTGCTGTGTTATGGACACGGCCGTTTGTTGTACGTGAATACGTCTCTTAAAGGCTTCCCCCATCCACCTTTTACGATGTGCACAATCCTTACTTCATAATAAATCATTTAATCCTTCAATTGTCCGATTGTGTAATTGAATTTCTGATGGAGATGATAGATACGAGTATGTAGCTAGAACCCCCCATGGATGCGATTTTTAAGGCATATTCACGTCAAAAGTATAATCGGACGAGGCGAACAGAAGTTGAGAAGGAGATATAAATTAGGGAGGATATTAGAGAGTTACATTTTACTTCAGTCATTGCGGTGTTAAGGACACTCGTTTTTATTATGTATTTTTTACGCAAGGTACGAGTACGTATATGTGTGTGTATGTTGGGTCTTTACTGTTTACAACAAAACACTTTTATGAAGATCTTTTTAAAAGAGTTTAAAACCATATAAGCCAAAGAAGTTTCACTATCTTTACGTTATTACTGACAGGTTAGTTTTTTACGCTGGGAAATGCATTGACGCACCCCAACCGAACATTCACACGTCGTGAATGTGGTACACACTAGACACGAACCAGCATATCCACTAAAACCCAGCGAAACCCTCTTGATCCTTTAGTGAGGGGCCAGAGGCTCACCGAAAACAATTCTACTCTGGCATCCCCGATTCGTTTGCCTTCGCAAAAGTATTCATTTTTATCAAGCGCAAGTTCTATCGTGTCTGGAGTATTTTGGACGGTTCGGCCAAGTATCAGCTTGATGTCTTGGATTCGGTGGACGGTGGTGAAGTCTGTAGCATCGACGAAGCGTTGCCTGTCTGACGGTATTCTATATTTCGAAGTGTGTGCGCAGCAACTATATGACCTTATTATATGACATATAAGCGTTTGGCATCCATACGTGGTGGACATCCCACGAGTCGACACAAAAAGTTTTGACCAATCGTTTCTCATCCGCACCGCAGAGGAGTATAATGCCTTACCAGCTTCCGTATTCTCAGTCTCCTATAATCTGGGTATTTTTAAAGTCAGGGTGAATTGGCACCACCTAGGAAAGCGCGGTCCATCCAAGGTTTCGTCATTCTATATTTATTCTCGCAGCCACCCTGTACTAGTAGGTGGCTGCAAGGAACTCTGTCCGCAGCTTTCACGGGGAAATCTCTGGATGATAACTGAAAACGGCTGAAGCTTCCCACCAATCCAAATTCAGTCAAAATCAAAATATTATCTCCTTCAAGCAGGCTTAATAAGCTTTTTTGAAGCGTAACTAGTTTGTCCATTGCTACCAGGTCTATCAAGGGTTCGCGAAGTTGATTACACCAAAAAGACACCAGTGAAAAACTCGTTTAATATATACTTTTTGTAGCTAACAATATGTTATATTTATCTTCCATTTACAACATGAAGCAAGTCCAAACATTTTGTCTTTTAAATGATCCTATAAAAAATGCAATTTCCTTAATTTGTTCAGTACAGGGACGTTGATAGACTACCACTTAGTTTTCTGTAGTTTTTTTTTTTCACTTCCCATTAAATTTGACACACTTGTAGATGTCATCTAGACATCAATGTAGCACAACAGTTATAGCGTTTATAATTGTGCACTTTGAGCTGTAACAACGTGACAGCACACTTAATATGAAAGTGTACAATTATAATATACTCCGTGAAATTTTAATAACACGCTGCTATCGTACATTTCAAAACAATTTTGAGAGACGTTGTCAATTAGAATTTAGATAAATGACAGTGATGATACGAAAGCTAACACAAGTGAATACAATAACGGAAATACATTAGGACTGGTTCATTCTTAATATAAATGTAATATAAAAATTCTAATAACGCTTCTCTTATGCATTGAACATACATGCGTGTGGACGTGCATGCATGAATAAGGATGTGTGTATGCCTGTGTCAAAAATAATACGATAAAGGGTACTAATAATTATTAATTTTAAATATTTTTTTGAAAATTAAAAAATAAACAAATTGGTTTTTCATAATAAAGGTCGATATCCAAACTAAAATATTCTTTACTTCCAGTAAACTCTTGTTGTCAATGACTCTACCACCGGTTCACAACCTATAGACTAGATGGAGAAGAATCCGGCAAGAAACTCCAGTCTTTTACTCTTTTTTTTATCCATGTTATATTTAACATAAATTACAGTAAAATACATTATCAACATCCATTATCATTAAACAAAAACAAATATCACACAATTATCATTATTACATATTAAAAAGACATCAGTTTTAATTTAAAGAAATACGCTTAGCTTTGTATCGCAGAGCAGCCCTTTTTAAGACACCACTAAGTTAAACTACAATAATTCGTAGCTAACGTTGATTAAAAACTGCCCTCTCGACTAACTTTTAGGACTATTTATACATTCGTCGTTAATGAGGCCATTACCATAAACCACCAATGGCAGCAAATATATTTCTTTATTATCTTATTTATTAAGAAACTACCATTCCCCATTAGTATTTAATAGTTACAATTAATATAATTTAAGTAATTCTAATCGTTTATGAAATATTACATCTATTATATAGCAAATTGGCATCATTTACAATGTTCACAAATTCACCAATCGGAATCAACATTTGTGAGGTTTCAAGGTCATCGTTTTCTAAGAACACGATTTAGTCAAATAACGAACCGTACCCTTTATTTAAAATATTATTTTAATTAGGTTATTTTATATATACTACACCTGCATATGCCCGTGGATGTACATGAGCGGGTGAGGGATGTATACATGCAGAACTGAACAAACAGCATTCTCACAGGCATTACCACAGTACATTTAATTCAAAGTTAAGAAAAAACGTATACAACAAAAATAAATTAGTATGAAATAAAGTGAGCAAAACATGCTATATATTTGAAATTAAAACCTAAAAAAATACAACTAAATTAAAGTTAAACATCAAGAGCAAATACAAAACTTTGTTGAATTAATATAGAAAGTGAGCACGAGTGTTTGTGTTTATGTGTGCCCGAGTGTGTGATTGCGTGTGACTGTGTGAATGTATGACCTTCAGGAGTTCTGAGTGTTTGTAAGTATCATAAGAAGGCGATTTAAAAAATACATTTTTAATTAAACAAAACGTTGAAACGTTTGAAATTTAAAACAATCGTGTGAGGCTATTTTGTCGATCTGTGTGGTCTAGATTTAGTGCATCTATATGCTACACTACACCACAGTCATCGTCTGTTTAACATCTGTTATTTAATGAGGTTAAGTGAAAATTTACAATAATATAACATGTTTTCTTATATTCCAAAATCACTTGCAAATTCGTTAGCTCTAAACCAATAGCGTTGAATAAGATATTAGCAATCAAGCGAGTTCAACTCATCAGTGTCGCATATTAATTAAAATTTATCGCAATTTGAATTGCTAATATAATAAACAAATTATATGCAGTGTGAATATTGCAACTTATTATTTGATTACTCGCCACGGTCCATGAGATTATTTTATTTATTATAATTTCAAGCGGCCCTTTATTGGCCTGAATTGGAGTCTGCTAAAATCTGTTAACATATTCATTTACATAAAGCCTGAAACTCTAGTGGTTAGCATGTTCGGCCACAGACATGAGGTCCTGGGTTCGAGTCCCGGGTCGGCCCAATTTAAAAACCAATATTGAGTCTTCTATTACGATTTTCTCAACATTTGCCTGAAGTTGGAAAGTTGGCGGTGTGCTCCACCGCCGTGCCTCGGAGAGCACGATAAGCCGTCGGTCCTACGCCTGATCTCTCTCCGATCGTGTCGGATTTTCCGTCACATCAGTCTGTGAGAGTGAAGGAATACAGAGTGCACTTGTGTATTATGCCTGCCAACCGGCAGTGGAGCAGCGTGATGGGTCTATGCTCTAATAACCCTCTCTCGTATGAGTGAGGAGGCCTGTTCCCAGCAGTGGGACCGTCAATGGCCTGCTACTTACTTTTTCACTAATGTTAGACTATAGAGAGTTGGATGTTGAGAGGTATTGTGTAATATAGTGGCAACACTTTAAAATACCAAAAACATTGTGCAATATTACGAAATGTCATGCAATGCGAAGTAATATTAACGAACGGAACAATTTCGTCAAGTCGGTCTTTCGAGCTGTGTTTACGTGAAGTAGTTGTTTAAAGAGAAATAGTGCTAAATTGTATAAATGCAAATAGTGTAGTAATTATATAGTGAAAAGCTGACTTCGTTTCATTAATAGAACACGCTAACCACTAGACCTAGATATTGAAATGAATTCAAAATTTTACATTTTTGGAGTTACACAGTTCATGTATTAAGGTTATTTTTAAATTAGGTGGAGCGGCAGCGCAGAAGGTGCCCCCGCCCATGTAGCGGGGCGGGGAGTTGGAATAGAGTGAATGGACTGTATAGCGGTGTCGAAAGAAGGAAGAAAGTGATAGTGATGAAGGGGGAAAGGAATCGCGTGCACGTACCTAGAATGTCGGGCTCTTCTACCCCTTTCCGAAGTAGGGCTGTGCACGGGCGTGGTTGTGGCGGCGATAAGCACTATCACAACACTACACGACCAGCGGCTCACTTCTACGATAGATCTTGTGGTTCATATATCTTCAAGACGAAGATACGAGCGGGTTTATAGCGGAGATATCAGCGGTAGGCGAAAAACACCTTGTCGCGACGAAAGCGTAACCGTCAAAACAGTAAATCCAATTAATATTACCAAAAGCTGGCGTCACCAACCCAAACCAAAACTTGCATCAACAACAGTGTACATAAATTAAAATCTAACAAACGAAAAAGAATCCGTTTTTATCGCCGTCTAAGTTTACCGGAGCCATAAAAAATATCAAAATTAACGACTAAGAACAAAGCTGTGATAAAGTTGGCCGTCACGACAACGGGGAAGGAGTTAATTAAAGGATATGAGAGTGGTCCGTGAGAATGGAACAGTGCGCGTTCAAAATTGTCCGGGCCCGCGACCTTGGCTTTTTATGCCACTCCGTTTTGAATCTGTGGACGTACTAGCAATGTGGCAGTGGAAGGTTTTGTTAACATAAAAGTTTTATTTCACTTACTTTTTAACCAATTTAAAAAAAAGGAGGAGGTTATCAATTCGTCTTGATGATTTTTTTTTTAATTTGCATTAGCATGCGCGCGACAAATGGACGAATAACTCAAGATCATTCGAACCGATTTCGATGATTCTTTTTTTATTAGAAAGGATATACTTCAAGGGTTGTTTTGTGACAAACTGAAGGAACTCTTCAATTCTTAGGAGCAAATCAACGATACTCGGCAAAATCTTCTATAAGCTATCCAGATATTTGAGTCGCCTACCGTAACTTCGGTATGGTCAAGTTCTAGTCGCAGTTAAATATGAAGATCAATGGAACTCCTCAACGGCTTACAGTAAGGGTGCGGTTTATGGCAAAATATATAACTGTTTGTAATCAAATGGCAATGACCTTACGTTTGTTGCTGCATTGCAATATATGAAAGGTGAATTATGTGTGAAGCGGTGGTATGAGGTTGCGGGTTCGATCCCGGATGTGGCGATATTAATGTAAATTTAACTTTGTAAAGTTGTTAAATTTAAACGGTGTTATCTTATATGAGAAACGCGTTTTAGGTGTACATATATTGAGACAAATTTGTTAGTTTACTTCAGATTCATTAAAAATCAAAAAATAAATAGAAATTTTAACAAAAAAAGAACCGCCTTCAAAACAAACTTACAAATACATTAATTTGCTTTAGAAAGTAAGAAATAATTGCGTATTCTTTTATAGTGTTCTTCCTACTGTTATATTTGTAGTCTGTGTCAGCCAAGGTACCTTAATATATAGCTGTAGGTGGGAGAGCCGCGAGAGCTGCTAAGTGGACACCCGGGGAACATCTGCCTTGGCTGACACTGACTCCAAATATAAGAATACGAAGAACACTATAAAAGAATACGCAATTATTTCTTACTTTTTAGAGCATATTAATATATTTGTAAGTTTGTTTTGAAGACAGCTCTTTTTTTGTTAAAATTTTTATTTTTAATTACTTCCTTTCTGATCATTAGATACACACATATCTTTAAATTAAAAAAAATTTTGAAATCGCTCCAATAAAATTTAGTTTCACTATTATAAAAAATAAAAATTGAAAAAGCGAAAACTTTCCTCTATAACATTAGAGAAGGACTACCCTCGTAACTTTAGATATTGAGTCATTCTTTGATACCATCATCAGTCGTACATTAGAATGTCTGTAAAAAAAAATATTTGACGATTTAAGTGCTGAAAAGACCTACTTGAATAAATAATTTTTGAATTTGAAATTTAAACTTAACATTTTTGAGCATGTAATTTGTTTGTAAACGTTTTCACACAAAAGCTACTGAACCGATTTCAAAAATGTTTTCACCATTAGAAATCTACATTATCACTGAGCAACATAGGCTATATTACTTTCTCAAAAAAGATAGGGATCCCTAATATAAATGCATTAATGTAGCCCAAGGTGTGAAAAAATTAGTCACATAAAAACTAATCGCGTACGCTACGGAAACTATTGATGATAAAACTAAAAAATGTTCTACAATATTATAGAATGTATTAATATCTACAATAAAGTCCGCAATACCATATGTCCAACTACTGTAGTTATGCCACTACAACTACTTTTTGCATTTTAAAAGTGCCGGCATTAATCAGACCATGTTATCTAACCTCTGTATTAAACCTTATTTTATTAAAGACAGTATAATTACCTATAAAATACTTTCTAGTCTCTATCTAAAGAGGAGTATAACGTAGCCAGAGTCGAACTACAAATTGTCAAATGTGGTGTATAGCGAAGTTCCGAGACAATAAGGAATTACAAATAAATTTGAAGATTAAGTAATACTTTGAATGACTTAAAACACAATACAAACTAAGAACTGTCACTAGGCGAATATTGCTACATTCTCTTATGCTACCTTTCTTATGCCAAACGCCGCATTCAAAAATAATAAGTTCACCAATCACAGTCGTCGTGAAAATGACGAGTAAACAAATAGCGTTAATCCGGATATAGTGCTTGTAAACGTTTTACTGATATGATTACAAAGACCTCAGCACAATAAACAAATACAGGAATTTAATAGCAATCCACAAATAAAATAATAATGATTGCTAACACATTATAGTAGAAAGTTGCATTAAGAATTTTTAACAAATTTAAAACAAGCTAAAAATTACTGTTTTTAAATTGACTAATGTCGGACATTCTACGTAAATGATGTTACGAATTTACAAAATGTAACAGTTACATACATATACGTTGTAAAGTAAAATCTGTATATTGAGTAGTAGAATTTAAGTGTGCATCTAATAACCTGAAAGGAAGTTATTAAAAACTAAGTCAAATATATCTTTTATATTAACAAAAAGAAAGTTAATTGCGCTTTTTCCAGATTTAGAAAAGGCCTATGATCGAGTGGTGAGGAATGAGCTGTGGTCAACGTTATCTACGTATGGGGTGAGCGGTTGTCTGATCCAAGCATTGAAGTCTCTCTATGAGGGTTCTAGTGCCTGTGTCAGAATAAACGGAGCGTACACGGAGTGGTTTCCTGTCGAAAGAGGTGTTCGACAGGGATGTGTTGCGTCACCATGGCTGTTCAACCTATTCATGGATAAATGTTTGACAGATTTAAAAGAAAGTATGTATGGGTTAAGAATGAATGAATTACTCATCAAATGTTTACTCTACGCTGATGATCAAGTAATACTTGCGTCATCCGCTAATGAGCTACAGGAGATGCTAAATATTATGAATGAAGCTTTGAAAGGGAAAGGAATGAAAGTGAATGTAAACAAAACGAAAGTTATGCTTTTTGAACGAGATGAATCTATGATGAATGGCAATATTTTGATAGATGGGGAACAAGTGTAAGAGGTGAAAGAATTTTTATACTTGGGATGTAAATTTACAAAAGGTGGAACATGTGAAAGGAGCCAGACTGGTTGTGCAAGCAGGAGTGTTGGTGCCAGCACTTATGTATGGTAGTGAAAGTTGGGTATGGCAGAAGAATCACAAAAGTAAAATATGTGGTAGAGATGAAAGCGTTAAGAAGTATGAGTGGATTACAACTGAGTGACAGAGTAAGAAAAAGTGTGATAAGAGAATGTCGTGCTATAAAAAAAATGCAGTGACCAAAATAAGGAGGAAACATTTGTGTTATTTGTAGCTGGCAATACTATGCTACCATTGGACCAATCGGGGCGTCCGGTTGCATTTGATTGGCTAGCGACTTTGCGACAGTCGCGCCACTGTCTTAATTGACAGGCAGAAGACGGGTGGATTGAAACTGAGTAACAAAATAAGAAATAGTGTGATAAGAGAACGATGTGGTATAAAAGAAGATGTAGTGACTAAAATTGAGAAAGGTAGCTTTGGGCATGTAGAGAGAATGACTGAAAGGAGACTGACAAAAAGGATTTATGAGTCAAGAGTGATTGCGAAAGTTGCAAGAGGAAGATCAAGGCGGATGTTTCTGGACCAAATGCAAGACATTTTAATTAAGGGCCAAGTCAAGAGTACTCTAATGAGAATGAAAGAAGCGAAGGAGATATGCAAGGATCGTGGCAAGTGGAAGGATGTTGTCTCTGTCTACCCCTATGGGAATGAGGTGTGATGCTATGTATGTACGTATGTTAACAAAAATATATACTAAGTAGGACTGTATCCTACTTAGTAGACTTTCCACTGTGCCAATATTAAATAAATCCACTATATATTTAATTACAGATCATTTACTAAGGCACAAGTATCACAAAACTATTACACAATAAAATGATCGATTAAATAGCCTATTAACGGAGCATTAACAAAAGACATTCACTTTTAAAATCCGATACCGAAGTTCGTGACGGTACAAAATGCACTTGAAATTTAAAAATTTACTCGCATTTACGATTACTTTGCAATAAACGTATTGCATTACGAAATATTGGTGAATAAATGATAATTTTATTGCATTTAAAACCTTATCTGTTGTTGATATAGCACCTCGTAACTTAACGTATTTAAATTCTATCGTGGTTATAAATTTTAAACTATCCCTACATATCATAAGACAGTTTGTATGTCTGTTCGTAATAAAACTACTGAAGATATTTATATATGGTTTTCAGCCATAGATAGGCTGATACCTGAGGAAGGTTTAGGTCTATATATGTCGGAGAATAAGAGAGACGGAAGCGTAGGGTTCTCCGCCGACATCGTCATTAATGGCATCCATAATTCAATTTTCAGTACTGTGGGCGTTGGTGGGTAATGTTGGTGCAATGAAACACTTTACTAATTAACTCGGATTATAATGTTCCCGATATCAATTTACAAAAACTCATTAATAATAATAGGAACGCGACAGATTCAAAAGTCGACCACACCGGCGGACCGCCATCCGAGAACTACTGAGAGATGCGCGCCGGACTGCCATTTATTGACTCTGCCCCACGCCGATAGACAGATGGCGCCAGCGTTCCACAGACTATTCCATTTATGATAATTGCTGTAAGTAGAGGAAACCTCAAATAACCTGGAAGCTTTACCTATTTATTTGTTTAAATGCTCACAGATTAACGCTAGACTGTAATCTTATCTAATGATAAGGCTTAATACAGTCTAAGATGAAAGCGAGCTAACCTGGTAAGAAATTTTTCTCATGGCTTTCGCACAGCTTCATGCCGAAGCTATACAGTCTAGACTCAGACAAATTAGAATCAACTTCCTCGACTTTTCCTGCAGGGAAAAGCAACCCAGGAACTCAGACGGAGAAGCCAACACTCACATATATTACATACATAGAATCACGCCTGATTCCCTTCGGGGTAGGCAGAGACGACGTCCTTCCATTTGCCACAATCCTTGCAGAACTCCTTCGCTTCTTTCATTCTCATTAAACCTTTTATACAACTTCGTCGGTTTAAGTACTCTTTAACCTGGTCCTTATTTAAAATGTCCTGGATTTGGTCTAGGAACGTTCGCCTTGGTCTTCCCCTTCCAACTTTCCCGTTCACTCTTGACTCATAAATCCTTTTAATCAGTCTTCTTTCATTCATTCTCTCTACATGCCCAAACCATCTAAGCATATCTTTCTCAATTTTAGTCACTACATCTTCATTTATACCACAACATCCGTATATCCGTTATTGATTTCGAAACCATCGAGTAAAATATGAGAACCAACTAGTGAATATTTATAAACAAAGATTGCACATTAAAGTGTATTTTCGATATAAATGCATACTTAAGCACAATGTAAAGATAATTAGGCCGTGACATTTCGATAGCCACTGGTTACGATAATATTCATTAATATTTAACCGTGAAGGTTGACAAAAGTAAGTCAATAATAACTTTAACTGTATTATAGTCGAAGGTTTTGTTTTGATTAATTAATTTCCTCAATAAATATAACTTACGAAACCAAAACAAACTTGTTATAAGTTCTAGTAGGCTGCATGAGATTATCAACTCATTTAAGGGTAACTGTATACGTTTCTATAATAAACTCCCACAAGACGTTCTAAAGATGTCAATTAATAAATTCAAAGTCTTTGTTAAAAGAAAGTTGATAGAAAAATCGTATTATAAGTTGCAAGATTACCTAGACGATAGAAACGCCTGGGAGTGAACGGATTGCTCTAATTTTAATTAAAATATAGTCAACTAATATGATATTGTAATGATGATGGTAACAGACAAAAAATACCCGACTGAGTTTGTTGTGGGTTCTTCTCGGATCAGGGCTCGAAGGAACCCTCGTAACTTTAGATTTTAAGCCGTTCTTGAGTACCATCATCAGACGTATATTAGAATCAGAGTGTGGAATAAAAAATATAATTTGACGATTCAAAAGTGCTGTAATATTCCTACTTGAATAAAGATATTTTTGATTGATTTAATCACTAAGTGTTCCTCAATAGCTTTCCAGGCGTTACTGCCAAATCAAAATCAATTCCTACGCTATCTAGCACGTACTTCTTAAACTAATTATATATTTTAAAAAATCCTTTACATATCGCTGTACAAGTCATCTACTATGAGTTTAAAAAAAACGTATTTTTCTAGTGCGGGATGAAAAGCACACTTTTACCCTTTTTTTGTCGCTGGGAAATGCAATTGACGCACTAACACTGACCGATGACCAGTCAGGAGTCTGGGACTCGGCGATGGAAGGTCTCGCAATACCCACTAAAACCCAGCGGAACCCTCTTCATCCATTAGTGAGACACCAGGTGTTCAGCTTTCGCATTCTGCCCTGGTGTCCCGGATGAGTCCTACGGAGGATTCACGGAGGCTGGAGGAGATGCGCAAACATGCGCCGTCTTATATTACGCCTCCTTCGGCGGTGAGGGGGTGCATACACTGCATTCTCCCTCTCTCTCTCTCGTGGGCTTCCTTCTGCTGCCTTCCTTCCTTCTACTGCCGTCTCGCAAAAGAAGGCCACTGCCGCCCACCATCTCTAGCTGGAGAGCATCGCGCCTGCAAGGCTTTTCAACGAGGCTTAACGTGCTCTCCGAGGCACGGGGGTGGAGTAAACCGCCAACTTCCCAACTTCGGGCAAATATTGAGAAAATCTTAATAGAAAACTCAATATCGATTTTGAATTGGTCCAACCCGGAACTCGAACCCCCGACCTCATGTCTGTAGTCGAATATGCTATCCACTAGACCAATGAGGCAGTTATTGATTAGATTTAGTAAAAAGCTGTTATTCATTTACTGTCAATCTCCAATGAAACATACATAAAATTATAATTAGAAGTTATACATAGCAAATGTAATTTCACTTACACGTAACTGAGATACAGCCCATTAACGTCCCACTGCTGGGCACAGGCCTCCTCGCTCCCCACCCACCCCGCTGCTCCACTGCGGATTGGCAGGCATAGTACACAAGTGTACTTTCTATTCCTTCACTCTCCTTGTCTGATGTGACGGGAATCCGATACGACCGGAGAGAGATCAGGCGCAGGACCGACGGCTTAACGTGCTCTCCGAGGCACGGGGGTGGATCACACCGCCAACTTCCCAACTTCGGGCAAATATTGAGAAAATCTTAATAGAAAACTCAATATCGATTTTGAATTGGCCCGACACGGGACTCGAACCCTGGACCTCATGTCTGTAGTCGAACATGCTAACCCCTAGACCAATGAGGCAGGAAAAAAAAATCCACTTACGCATTCGCTATTTGTGCAATCACTTTAAAGCCCTGTTTAACACTCAATTACACCGAGTTGAAGTAATGTTAAATTGTTTTAACCCGATTTGTACTTTCTAATCATCACTCAGTCGTTTTATGCCCTCATAATTTAAAACCTGGTTTACTTTTATGCTTTATATATGGGACTAACTCCGGTCTGTGGCTCCGTCTGTGTAATAATATATTAAATCAAAAATCAAAATCAAAATCAAAATATCTTTATTCAAGTAGGCATATTACAGCACTTTTGAATCGTCAAATTATATTTTTTTTCCACACTCTGATTCTAATATACATCTGATGACGGTACTCAAGATCGGCTTAAAATCTAAAGTTACGAGGGTTCCTTCGCGCCCTGATCCGAGAAGAACCCACAACAAACTCAGTCGGGTTTTTTTTTTTACCATCATCATTACAATAACAAATTAGTTTACTATATTTTAATTAAAATTAGAGCAATTTGTTCACTCCCAAGCGTTTCTATCGTCTAGGTAATCTTGCAACTTATAATACGATTTTTCTATCAACTTTCTTTTAACAAAGACTTTGAATTTATTAATTGACATCTTTAGAACGTCTTGTGGGAGTTTATTATAGAAACGTATACAGTTACCCTTAAATGAGTTGTTAATCTTATGCAGCCTACTAGAATTTATAACAAGTTTGTTTTGGTTTCGTAAGTTATATGATGTACATTCACTCTTTTTATTAAAAGAGTCAATGTTTTTATGTACATACAACAAGTTTTCTAATATATATACGCAGTGAACTGTCATTATGTTAACTGCCTTGAATTTGTTTCTTAGCGACTCTCTTGGACCCATATTGTAAATCGCACGAACGGCCCTTTTCTGCAGCACAAATATAGCATCTATATCAGCAGCATTACCCCAAAGTAGAATACCGTATGACATAATAAAGACTGAGTTACCTTCTTATTTACTTATTGCTGACTGGTTAGTGCTTTACTGTAACCGCAACTGATCCAGTGTGGTCATTTACTTCCTTTGATTTCTTCAAAGAATCACACCGGGATACAGGAGAAATTAGAAATTGAAATTTTTAACTTTGTCCTACCGGAAGTCAAACACGGGACCTTTGTTAGCTATGCGAATTCTCGCACCTCGATTTATTATTTGTTACAAATGTTAACGATCATGATTTTATTATTTGTGGTTTGCTATTAAATGACTATATTTGTTTATTATGCTGAGGTCTTTATAATTATATCAGTAAAACGTTTACATACACTACATCCGGTTTAACACAGTCCGGAAATTCAGTCGTCGCGTCACGACGACTGTGATTGGTGGGCTTAATTATTTTTGAGTGGCGTGTTTGGTATAAGAGGGGTAACACAGGGAAATGAAGCAATACTCGACTAGTGACAGTTCTTAGTTGGTAGCAACGATAGTATTGTGTCATAAGTCATTCAAAGTATGTAATATAATAATGAAGAATATGAGAATAGTATTACTTAACATGCAAATTAGTGAGCGACTCTAAAACAAATCATTACAATTAAATTCAAACTGTACAGTATGTTCTTTATCTTTAAGTTTAACCTAACATACTTTAATCTAGAAAAGAATAAATAATTTACAAATGTACTTTAATCTAGAACAGATTAAGTACTCAATTATTGCCAATTTTTAGGAGATACCTAACTGTACATTTTTCAACATTTTTCTTATTAAAATCTTTTTGATTAAAATATCTGTTTTTTTGTAAAATCGACGCTTGAAAGCGAACATGTAGTAAAACCGCAACATAACAATCACTTTACCCACCTAATAAAAAGATTCACTCTCTCTCTCTTTCTTAATTAAATCTAAATACGTTACTCACCTGTATAGATTTTGTAGAGCGACTCCAGCAACGCTTGCATCATTTTGGTAGATGTTATCTAACTAGTATACAATTTGAATTAAAATAGAGCCTTTTATCGTGTCATTTGATAGGAATAAACAACAAATACCTCATTATGCATATCATAATGAGATGTGTTTTTATCAAATTTTTATTGAACTATAAGAAAAACCTATATACTAATTTCATAAATGTGAGAGTTTGTATATTTAGATGTAGATCTGAAAATAACTTAAAGATTAGGCTTCAATTTGGTGTACAGATAGTCAATAACCTAGATTTACGCTTAGGACACTTTTGATCCTGATAACGAGTAATATAGGTGTGAGCCCCTTCGTTAGCTCACTCTTGCGAAGACTTGCCGGTTCAGGATAAATGAAAATGCCACCAGATTCTTCACTCCAACGCTCCGCCGCCCACTTGTCACCAACTAACTGTTATTTGCAGAAAACCCGGAAACAGGAACAGGAATACGGTTTGCCGAAAGTGGCCATCTAATGTAGGTTTTTTACGACTGACAAACGTGCACTATTGTGACAAGCAAGCGACGGGTGTTATCGATTTATTGGATAAAATATGATTCCTATGATTGGCGTTTTATTTATTACCAATCACAGGGGCTACATTAATTACAAAAATGATTCTATTTTTAGCGATGACAAATAGTGTATACGCTATAGCTACAAACATTATACATACTTATAAATATCAGACTCTAAGTTACAACAAAATATATTATACAACGAACGATGTTTAACAATATCATTTAACAATTTTAGTTTAATAAAAAGGGGGAATAAATTTACAATAAAAGGGGAAAAAGTCGCGAACAATAGGTGACGTACTATATCTTTTTATTTCCGTAAATAATAATTATTCCGTCTTTTTAATTTTATATAAAAACCTTGGTAACAAACTGCGAGTACATCACTCATCTACAATTTGCCGATGACGTAGTCATTATGGCAGAGACTCTGGAAGATCTCAATACATTGTTTCTCAGTTTCTCAACAGGTGAGCCTGAAAATGAATATGGATAAGACGAAAATTACGTCTAATATCCATGTACCGCCTCACCCAGTCATCGTTGAGAACTCAGCTCTCGAAATTGTTGACGAGTACACATACCTGGGACGTATAGTCCAGCTAGGTAGGTCCAATTTCGAGAAGGAGGTCAACCGCCGAAACCAACTCGGTTGGGCAGCGTTCAGAAAACTACGCCAGATATTTTCGTCCGATATCCTTCAGTACCTTAAGACCAAAGTCTTCGAACAATGCGTGTTGCTAGTGATGACCTACGGTTCTCAGACCCGGTCGCTGATTATGGGCCTCATGCGAAAGCTCAGTCACTCAGCGTGTGATGGAGAGGGCTATGCTCGGAGTTTCTCTACGTATTCGAATCGGAAATGAAGAGTTCCGAATTAAAACCAGAGTCACCGACGTAGTCCTACAAATCGCGAACCTGAAGTGGCAATGGGCGGGGCACATAGTCCGAAGGTCCGATGGACTTTGGGGCCGGAAAGTGCTGGAATGGCGACTCCGCACAAAGTGGACTGACGACATCAAGAGGTTCGCTGGTAGCCGCTGGAGCCAGGCGTCGCAAGATCGGGCCTTGTGAACGTCATTACGTGAGACCTATGTCCAGCAGTGGACGTCCATCTGTTGAAGCGAAGACAACGACGATTAATGTCCTATTTTTTAGAGCATAGGTCCACCACTTCACTCCAATTTGGCAGGCTACAAATAGCCCAGAAATACCTACTATTGTTATTATTTAAATATTATCCTTCACTGGAAAGTACGTTAAGTACTTTGTCTTTATTATATGCATCTTATTGGTTTTCTATGTTTTTATATAACATGTTTAACGGCCCTGGGTTCTAGCCCTTTTATAACTAAATATAGAAAACTTAAACATGGGAAAATATTTAATTTTAATGCAATTAAAGAGTTGAATGACCTTCAACCTGAACTGTATTTTTTATAACGACCAAATGTAAGTAACGGTATGGACTGTTGGATAGTTATCATCCATCAGATTTGCGTAACTATCTGTTAGCAATTACCCCGTGTAATTTTACAGGCCACCGCTCACGAGGAATGCACTGTATTGTTCATAATACTCTATGAGAATAATGAAATGAAGTAAAATACAAAAAGTATGCAAGTAGGCTTTTATAGTTTTGAATCTTAGAAAAGCTAAAATTATTGTTAAACATTTTAAACACAATATCGGTTATTTATAAAGCCGAAAGCCCGCGTAATGAAAGAAACGAGGGGAAAAAAATGTACCAGTTGGTGTAACGTTAACATTTGAAAATAGAGGTGCCAATAACACTGTGCAGGTAAATGTGGACACTAATGACAACACGCGCCGTAGGGATGGCCAAATCGAACTGATATATCGATAATTATCGTATCGCTATTTCGGAACTACATTTATTTATTATTTTGGACAGCCAGCAGGTACATAATATAAGTTGAATTTATAATTAAAAAAAACTAAGATACAATGAATAAAGTAAGTAAAGTAAGTAGCAGCCCTTTAACGTCCCACTGCTGGGCACAGGCCTCCTTACTCTGAGGAGCGAGGGTTTTTAGAGCATAGACCCATCACGCTGTTCCACTGCGGATTGGCAGGTATAGTACACAAGTGCACTCTCTATTCCTTCACTCTCATATTCCGATGTGACGGGAATCCGACACAACCGGAGAGANCTATGCCTGCCAATCCGCAGTGGAGCAGCGTGGTGGGTCTATGCTCTAAAAACCCTCTCTCATATGAGCGAGGAGGCCTGTGCCCAGCAGTGGGACGTTAATGGGCTGCTACTTACCTTACCTTTTATATATAAAAACATTCTTTTTTATATATTGTATGTCTATTCCAATTTTGTTTTGTTTTTGTGATAGTAGTTAAGATTTTATATTAAGGCTTTGTATTTTTTTTTTATTTATATGAAAAATTAATAACGAGTATGATACTTTGTCCAGGACGGGTTGCTAAAGGCTGCAGCTGAATTTCGGCGCCATGTGTCATATTTATGGCACATGGCACAAGCCGAGCTGTTTTGCCTTTTCGGAGCCATGTGGGGTTTGCACGGCTTTTAAACAAAGTTGTGCAATTATTATTTTTACTGTTCACACTGCTCTGAATAAAGCTTTCTTTCTTTATTTTTTTTCTTTTAATTATTTAAAAAAAAAGTAGACGTATATTGTGGAGGAAATGTACCTTCTTATATTAATTTAAATTCTATTCCGGTATAGATTAGACCCAACAGATACTTAAAAACATACACACTTCAAAAATGTCGATGTTTTTATATATCTACGTTTTGATATGTCGATATTTTGTTATTTGTCGCCCATCCCTAGCGGGGCGGAATTAGCCGCAGATGAAAGCATGCGAAAATCGTAAATGTAAAAAGCAAATGTAAACTGCGTACTGTAATATTTCTGCATTCATTAATATTTTGATTGATTAAAGTGTTTGTATTTAGCTGATTTTTATAGCTGCTTCGTTGGAAAATATAAAAGTTAAGACGTAAAGGATAAATAAAAGAGAGCACATTGTTATATTTCTACTACTAGCTGATCCTAACAATTTTGTATGGCGATTAAAAACTGGAGGTAGAAGGATAAAAAATACTACACACTCTATTCTCAGATCTCAGAGAATAAAAATGCACTAAGTGTATAATGAAAACAAATTGACTTACTTTATAATATTGGCAGTCTTCATAATTACAACTTTAACTAGTCTTTTTTACTACAACTACTTTACACTAAAGTAAAGAAAAACAACAGAACTTTTAAGTGGAACCAAACTGGTTTATATTATTTTGTCTAGATTTATTTATGTATCTGATAACCATTTGTTAATACAATACATATATGTTTAAAATATGAATATATAACTTAATTTAATTTAGCTAAAATATAATAGCACCCACACACCCACACACACACACACACACACACACACACACACACACACACACACACACACGCACGCACGCACGCACGCACGCACGCACGCAGCTGTGACTGTTAATAATACTGTAAACATAAGAAGAATCTGTAATTGGCATAAGATTTGTTAATCTGTTTTTTTACATGTTTTATTAGTTAAGATGCTGTAGATTATGTGATAATAAATAAATAAATAAATAAAATAGAGTTAAAATTGAAACTACTGCCATAAATTTTGTGCACGTCATCACATAATTACAATGGATATTAACTTTGCCAACGTATGACTAATATTGATTTGTTAAATCCAATGATAAAGGTATATTGACTTGGTTTAAAGACAAATCTTGCCAGTGATTAATGAATTAAAAATTGACTTGTTTATTCCCATCAAAATGAGGCTTTCTACGAAACCATTACAATAACAAAAAAACAATTATTTCCTTTTGTATGCACATTGCACTGATTAAACACATTTCATACACTAAACACATCACTATAACACGTTTAACATGATCACATGTCATCCAGGGGGATTAACCTCAAAGGGTATATAGGTAACAGTTAAAAAATGGGTATGAACCGTCGTTGGATTGAATCCGTGGCGTGCATGTTTGAGCGCGCCGTCCGCGGCGTGCCAAACCGCCGCCGCCACTGGCGCAGAGGATTTATTTATAAATCCACACAGACAGGGGGTCGTAGAATTCGCAAAACGCGGTATGCAAATGACTGAATCACTTCAGGCACCGGAAACCTAACTTTAAACCGCTCCCATTGAACACATAAAACAATAAAAAAATTGTCATAGACACACGGACGTTTGTTGTAAGTGAATAAAGTCTATTTAAAAAAGATGTTACAGTCCTCATATAACGAAATAAATTCTTTGATCCCATAGCTATCTGCGTCATTGGTCTAGTGATTAGCATGTTCGACTACAGACATGAGGTCCTGGGTTCGAGTTCCGGGTCGGACCAATTCAAAATCGATATTGAGTTTTCTATTAAGATTTTCTCAATATTTGTCCAAAGTTGGGAAGTTGGCGGTGTGATCCACCCCCGTGCCCCGGAGAGCACGTTAAGCCGTCGGTCCTGCGCCTGATCTCTCTCCGGTCGTGTCAGATTCCCGTCATGTCGGAATATGAGAGTACACTTGTGTACTATGCCTGCTAATCCGCAGTGGAACATCGTCGTGGATCTATGCTCTAAAAACCCTTTCTCATATGAGCGAGGAGGCCTGTGCCCAGCAGTGGGACGTTAATGGGCTGCTATTTACCATAGCTATCTAATGCTTGAATTGAATTTTGGATGGAAAGGGTAGATATGTAGCTACAATACCAAACGGTATCCCCGCTTTTATTATCATTCGTTTATTAACCGACTTCAAAAAAGGAAGTGGTTAACATCAATGATCAAAAAAGGTTAGGTAGTTTACATATTTACAAATAACAAATTTCCCGCTCGTCATTTGAGATTTCAAGAAATTACAAAGAAATTCTTTAAATTCCTTACCTACCTTTGCCTCCTTGGTCTAGTGGTTAGCATGGTTGACTACAGACATAACGTTGTGGATTCGAGTCCCGGATCTGGCCAATTTAAAATCGATATTGAGTCTTCTATTAAGATTTTCTCAATATTTGCCTGAAATTGGGAAGTTGGCGGTGTGATCCACCCCCGTGCCTCGGAGAGGACTTTAAGCTGTTGGTCCTGTGCCTGATCTCTCTCTCCGGTCGTGTCGGATTCCCGTCACGTCGAACTATGAAAGTGAAGGAATAGAGAGTGCAATTGTATACTATGCCTGCTAATCCGCAGTGGAGCAGCGTGGTGGGTCTATGATCTAAAAACCCTCTCTCATATGAGTGAGGAGGCCTGTGCCCAGCAGTGGGAAGTTAATGGGCTGCTACTTATCGTTTTTTACCAATCTTCCTTTTCCCCTCCCTTTAAATCTCTGAAGTTTGCCATAGAAGTTTCACTTCTGACACGTGTACTTTGAACGTACGCACTTTAATTTTGTTTTATGTTTGTTACCTCATAACTTTCGGCTGGGTGAACCGATCTTGATGATTTTTTTTTTATATAATAGCCGCTACTTTCCGAAAACCAAAAGTCTTAAATTTGGATAAAATATGTGCGCGACAAATGGAAAGACTGAATGAAGAATGATGTGGCAGACGCCAACAATAGAGGCAAATTACCTCTTACCAGATTAACACGCTTCCTTCCTAAGATTTAAGTCAAGTCACCACCATTCATATTTTCACTGCTCTAACTCTTAAAACTATTAACTTAATCTCTAAGTTTTATAAACAATACACTAAATTAATTTATAACGTATTTAATTATGATTTAATTATTTATGCCCACATAAAAAAAATAATCACCTCGTATAAATTTAGTAAAAAAAAAGCTAACGAACGAAAGCGATCGAAAATCACTGATGTAGGTAGTGATAGATGTGAGAGATAATTGTTTATAACAACGAACAAACAAACGGATGTACTGTTTATAAACGTAGTTGCTTAACTAAATGTTAAAGGGATTCTGTTTATATTCATACCTGTATATCCGAAACGGTTAAAAGAGATCGAGAACTGAAACAACAAAACATCACCTGCACATTCTACCTCTTATTTGATATCCTTACATTTTATAAAACATAGTCTTTCAGTCTTAAAATACTAATGAACGTTTTGATACGGTTATATTACCAATAGATAGAGTGATTCTTGAGGATTTATGTAATTTGTTATGACTTTGTATTAATTAATGGAATGTAGTCATCGAAAACCCTAGATATATAACAAATAATGGAAAAGATATTCAAAACTGTATAGAAATAATAATTAATCAATTTCCATGTACAGGAAGTATTGTTTGAAAGGAACATGAAACACATGGAAGTGATATTCAAAGGAGAGTGGATGCAGAGAATAGTGCTCTGCACGCCTTTATGAATAGCCTTGGAGGAGCACAAAAGTTATTGGCTTGAACCTGAGTGATAAAGTAAGAAATGGTGTGATAAGAGAACATTGTGGTTTAAAAGAAGACGTAGTGACTAAAATTGAGAAGGGTATGCTTAGATGGTTTGGGCATGTCGAGAGAATGNGACGAACTTGTATGAAAGGTTTAATGAGAATGAAAGAAGCGAAGGAGATATGCAAGGATCGTGGCAAGTGGAAGGATGTTGTCTCTGCCTACCCCGAAAGGAATGAGGCGTGATGCTGTGTATATATTTATTACAATATAATTTAAACATATAACAGGTAAATTTTTGTGTTTACTAAAAAAAGAGATGTAACAGTTGAGACAATCAGTCATTCACAAGTGTCACGATTCCTGTATTAGATTACCCGTTTGTTGAAGTGTATAAATTGACCCATTTCAAAGCATTAGGGTCATAACGATTTACGTATATTAGGAAGTGTTTCGTTAACATATTTACAACATCATCACGTAAAATACCTACTCCATAGTCTGTTTATCTCGTTTCAACTCAAACTCGAGCGATGTTAATTATAAAGCTGAAGAGATTGTTTACTAGAAAGATAATCTTAAGAATTAATAGGACTATTTATCGAGGAAGGCGGTGCACCAAAATTAGGGCTTCTTTTCCTTTTGAACGCTTCCACTGCGTTCACTGTTAAAGTTTCGCAAAAACCAAGTATGACAGAATTGTTCCCCTTTCAACAAAAAGTCGTCGCTTTAACCGATGGACGTCCACTGCTGGACATAGGTCTCACGTAATGATGTGCACAGGGCCCGATCTTGTGCCGCCTGACTCCAGCGGCTACCGGCAATCCTCTTTATGTCGTCGGTCCATCTTATGGGGGGTCGCCACTCCAGCACCTTCAGGCCCCAACGTCCACCGGTCCGTCGGACCATGTGCACCGCCCATTGCCACTTCAGGTTCGCGATTCGTAGGGCTATGTCGGTGACTCTGGTTCTGCTACGGATCTCCTCATTTCTGATTTGGTCGCGTAGAGAAACTCCGAGCATAGCCCTCTCCATCCATAGTCAGCGACCACGTTCGGAGCCGCAGGTCATCACTAGCAACACGCACTGTTCGAAGAGCTTTGTCTTCAGGCACTAAGGAGTATCAGACGAAAATATCTGCCGTAGTTTCCCCAACCGAGTTGGATTCGGCGGTTAACCTCCTTGTCGAAATTAAATCTTTTAAGGTAGGCAATACATATTAATTTTCATCCACATCGGTTACGTCACTCGATTTATAAATAGACATTCGGTCAAGAAACCAAGAATAGAATTAGCGTTAATGAGTCAAATTGAATATTTAACATGATTAGACAAAAACATTTACGTATTTATATACTAGTATAAATTTCAAGCAAGAAGAAGCAGTCCGATATGGTCTAGTGGCTAGGATACCTGGCTCTCACCCAGGAGGCTCGGGTTCGATTCCCGGTATCGGAAATTATTTTTAAACTTCATTTTTACCTATCTTATTTTTAAACATTTTTTCTAGACACAATATATATACAATTTAAATAAAACTGTAATTTTGCTTAAAAAAAAACGCTGTATTTTTGAAATGAAACTTCTTTAGGCTTTAAGAGTAATTTTTTTTTACGGATTATGTCAATTCTTCTGAATTTTAGGTTGTTCTAATTTTTAATTACCATTCGTCATATGAGATTTCAATAAATTATTTGTATTAATTTTCGACACTTCAAATATTTTAATGTATAAATATAAACAAGACTTGAAAGTTTCCCTTCCACTAATTTCCTATATGAAAAGTTTGAAAATTACAAAAAAAATTAAATGATAAGAAGATAATATTACGGCAAATTAATATTACTGGCGCTTACCTCGGGCAAAGGATCAGCTTAGCTATCCAAAGAGGTAATGTTGCCAGTATTTTAGGAACACACCCTATGGACAGCATTTAATTAATTTTATTTATTTTTTTTATATTCTTGTATGTAACTGATGTTGTTGTTTTCTTGCCCTTATCCCACTAGGTGGGGTCGGCACAGCATGTTTCCTTTCGCCACTTCACTCTTTCCGCTGTCATTTCTACATTCACACCCTTTATACACATATCCTCTTTCACACAATTCATCCACACTATTTTTGGTCGCCCTCTCCCGGCCCTGCCGCTTACCATCATATTTAGGACCCTCTTGCATACATGGCTATCCTCCCTTCTCATTACATGTCCATACCAGGCTAACCTTCCACTCCTTAACTTCTCGGTCACTGGTGCTACTTTCACACTTCCTCTAATATACTCATTCTTAATCTTATCCAATTTTGTCACTCCACACATCCATCTCAACATTCGCATCTCCGCTGCATGCAATTTCCTTTCATACTCCCCTTTGGTGGCCCAGCACTCTGATCCATACAGGATGACAGGTCTTACGATCGTCTTATAAATTTTCCCCTTTAGTTTAAGGGGCATTCTGGCATCGCAAATTGTTCCCGAGACCTGCCTCCACTTCATCCAACCTGCATTTATCCTGCTAGTAACATCTCGGTTAATGCCGTCGTCGTTTTGTATGTAACTGATGTTATTAGTTTAAATTAAAGTACAAATATTAAGACAATTTCAAAAAAAAACAAAAAAAAGAAGATAATAAAGGTGACATTTTGTTGTGCTTTAGGGTTATTTTCATTGATTTCAATATGGGTTTTTTTACACAAGATATCATAGACTATTCCAAATTCTGTGTCTTTAAATAGCATTTTGGAGGCTTTGGTATTATCTAAATTTATAACACACAGGTTCGTAACAATGTTTCGCGTATCCCGTCGAAAGGAAACCGTGTAAATGAACGCAAAGCCACCGCGATACACTTTATTTTAAGTAAGTCAAAGCATAAGGGCATTACTCCCAGTTATGAACGTTACGAGTGTTATGCGGTCACAATGGGTGCTACAGCCTTTATTGCCCATGAACGGCAAGTCGTAAACAATTCCAAATAGACGTTCCTTAGCCCCGATCGCGAAGGAGTTGCAGCTCTATCCAACTGCCTACGGCTTTTTCCGATATACATTGAAAAATGTTAGAGCACCATAGAAACGTCAGTTTTAGTCAAGTAGCTGTAAGCCCTACTCGTTTTTATAAACAAAACCGGAAAATGTGGCGTGTCCAAGAAGAGTCAGCTGGTGTGACGAGACCATTGCAAAGAGTGTAATCTAGCGAGGCGAACGGAAGTTCAGAGGGAGATATAAGTTAGTAAAGATAGAAAGAGAGAGATTATGCTGATAGGGTAACGTTTCGCTTTGACCTTATCTAATTACAAGTTAATGAAGATAGAAAGAGTCAGCTGGTGAATGCGTGACGAGACCATTGCGAAGAGTGTAATCTAGCGAGGCGAACGGAAGTTCAGAGGGAGATATAAGTTAGTATAGATAGAAAGAGAGAGATTAACGTTTCACTTCAGTCGTGTGATCTAAAACACAATTGTTTTTTGTGCTGACAGGTCAGCGTTTCGCTTTTACCTTATCTAATTACAAGTTAATGAAGATAGAAAGATGGAGATTAACGGTACACTTCAGACGTGTGATCTACTAAAACACAATTGTTTTTTGTGCTGACAAGTTAGCGTTTCGCTTTGTGGTTTTAAAAGCACTCGTTTTTTTGCTAACAGTTTACCTTAATGGCAAGTGATGATACAGTCATAGATGGCAGCGCGTTAGTAGGTAACATAACTCTTGTGGTTTCCAGACAGTGTTGTATTGGAACGTAAATATACTGTACAAAGGAGAAACGTCTAGAGGTCTGATGATGAGAGAAGTGAATTTTGGTTCGTCAAAGTCGCGAGTTCAAAACCTGGGCAGGCAACACAGACTTTCTCTTTAAAAAAATAATCTAACGTGCATGATTGTTTATATCAATTCATAATTTGGCCTTTTGGTAAAGGATGACATAGTGGGGAAAAAAATATACAAATTGAAATAAATCAAAAATATCTTTATTCAAGTAGGCATATTACAGCACTTTTGAATCGTCAAATTATATTTTTTATTCCACACTCTGATTCTAATATACGTGTGATGATGGAACTCAAAAACGGCTTAAAATCTAAAGTTACGAGGGTTCCTTCGCGCCCTGATCCGAGAAGAACCCACAACAAACTCAGTCGGGTATTTTTTTTACCATCATCATTACAATAACATATTAGTTTACTATATTTCAATTAAAATTAGAGCAATTCGTTCACTCCCAGGCGTTTCTATCGTCTGAGTAATCTTGCAACTTATAATACGATTTTTCTATCAACTTTCTTTTAACAAAGACTTTGAATTTATTAATTGAC
>JACTOM010000897.1:922258-974197 GCA_015832385.1 Elymnias hypermnestra | reverse complement strand
CAAGCATTGAAGTCTCTCTATGAGGGTTCTAGTGCCTGTGTCAGAATAAACGGAGCGTACACGGAGTGGTTTCCTGTCGAAAGAGGTGTTCGACAGGGATGTGTTGCGTCACCATGGCTGTTCAACCTTTTCATGGATAAATGTTTGACAGATTTAAAAGAATGTATGTATGGGTTAAGAATGAATGAATTACTCATCAAATGTTTACTCTACGCTGATGATCAAGTAATACTTGCGTCATCCGCTAACGAGCTTCAGGAGATGCTAAATATTATGAATGAAGCTTTGAAAGGGAAAGGAATGAAAGTGAATGTAAACAAAACGAAAGTTATGCTTTTTGAACGAGATGAATCTATGATGAATGGCAATATTTTGATAGATGGGGAACAAGTGGAAGAGGTGAAGGAATTTGTATACTTGGGATCTAAATTTACAAAAGATGGAAAATTTGAAAGTGATATTTAAAGGAAACTGAATGCAGAGAATATGGTAAATGGTGATGGTGTCTCAAAGGGCCAGACTGGGTATGGCAGGAGAAACACAAAAGTAAATTAAATGCGGTAGAGATGAGAGCGTTGAGGAGTATGAGTGGAGTAAAACTGAGTGACAGAGTAAGACATAGTGTGATAAGAGAACTTTGAGAAAGGTATGCTTAGATGGTTTGGGCATGTAGAGAGAATGAATGAAAGGAGACTGACAGGACATTTTAAATAGGGGCCAAGTCAAGAGTACTCTAAACCGACGAACTTGTATGAAAGGTTTAATAAGAATGAAAGCAGGGAAGGGGCGAGGATGATGACAAGTGGAAGGATGTTGTCTCTGCCTACCCCGAAGGGAATGAGGCGTGATGCTATGTATGTATGATGTATAATATTAGTATAGACTATACTTTTGTATAAGGCAGTGGCCTCGTTTTATAATCTAAAATTCGTAACTCAGTGGTATTAGTTCTTTATTTTGATTGAAATTGGTATAATCCGATATGGTCTAGTGGCTAGGATACCTGGCTCTCACCCAGGAGGCTCGGGTTCGATTCCCGGTATCGGAAACTCATATCTTGTTTTTATTTTTGTTTCAATTTATATTAGTAACGATACTAAAATATAGCATAGTATAAACAAATTTAATTAAAATATTTCAACTTTTTTTAAACAAAAGCATACTTTTTATTAATACCATCACTGTAGTTTGTAATTCTACTCAATTAACATAATAGTATTTTTAATGATTTCAAATCAAATAAGACTCATTCGTATAAATACTTTAATGAGCTGTTTGCAATATATCATTAAATTCAGTTCAGCAGTTTTCGACTTAGTTCTGTCAAAATTACTTGGAATGTGGCAGATTTCAGTTTTACGAATGATTTTCGAAATTAAATTACAGCAATACTAATTGATCTATAGCTCTTACATTTTGTGACTATTCAATTTGGTCGGGTTGTGACTATTCAATTGATTTTGAACTTTGCGCAGCGGTAATAAATTGCAAATTGATTCTTTGACGTTAGGAACGCACCTACATTGCTTAGACAACAGTGAGTACTTGTAATTTATTATGAATTTTATAGAATAGCAATAAAGGTTAAATTGACACTCTACATCTAAGTTATCTAAGTTAGAAAAGGTTTGTATGGGAAACGTAAAAACCATCCTTGGACTTCAACGAACATTTAAAACAAAAGAATTGTCAAAATTGACCCACGGCGTTGCTGATTTGTGCGCTTACCAACACATTCATTTTCATATTATAGATAAACTCTACAAACTTTAAATGTCACATTTCTTTAATCAACAGACTAGAAAATAACAACCATTTTTTTTTAAATAAAATGTATCCCATGTCCTATGCTCTTTCTCAGGCTAGACTATAAGTGTAACAAATTTCATATAAATCGGTTCAGTAGTTTTATCGTGAAAGAGCGACAAACAGACAGAGATACTTTAAATTAAATAAACGTTACGAATATTTACGTAAACACTACGTAACTAGGTGAAAAGACAATTGTTATAACAAAATTTATTTCACTTCATTACGTCGTTTTTTATCGATGAATAAATCGATATTATTATCGATGGCAAATAAATCTTTGTCCAATTATTATCCAAATTTAAGTGCTTTTGAAATCTCGTTTGACAGTTTTTATAATAAAACGAATTGGAACAGTTCTTTTCAATGTATATCACTATATATTATCTTTATCTGTGTTCACTCATTGGTTTGATTCCCGGGAGGGCAAATTTACAAAATCGTATTCTCTAATTTGTCTGAATCTGGACAGGTGGAGGGCTTCGGCCGTGGCTTTAGTTACCTCCCTACCAACAAAGAAATACCGCAAGATATTTACGTTCCGTTACGAACCTATGTAGAAACCACAAGAGGCAAATTCGAAAACGAAAAGTCATTGGTAAATGTTAACATATAAGGTATGGACGGAAACGAAACAAGAAAGTATAGAATAAAGGATAAGTGCGCGTACAAAGTACACATTTCAGAAGTGAAACTTCTTTATTTATTAGTAATCCAACAGCGTTTTAACAAATTGTTACATATAATACTTAACATACTAAAAACATGGCCAATCACGGATTACATACATACATAGCATCACGCCTCATTCTCATTTGGGTAGGCAGAGACAACATCCTTCCAGTTGCCACGATTCTTGCATATCTCCTTCTGTTTTTTCATTCTCATTAAAACCTTTCATACAAGTTTGTCGGTTTAGAGTACTCTTAACCCGGCCCTTATTTAAAATATCCGAGCCTTGGTCTTCCCCTTTTAACTTTCGCATTCACTGTTGACTCATAAATCCTTTTTGTCATTCTCCTTTCATTCATTCTCTCTACACCCAAAACATCTGCCTCATTGGTCTAGTGGTTAGCATGTTCGGCTACAAACATGAGGTCCTGGGTTCGAGTCCCAGGTCGGGCCAATTCAAAAACCAATATTGAGTTTTCTATTAAGATTTTCTCAATATTTGCCCGAAGTTGGGAAGTTGGCGGTGTGATCCACCCCCATGCCTCGGAGAGCACGTTAAGCCGTCGGTCCTGCGCCTGATCTCTCTCCGGTCGTGTCGGATTCCCGTCACATTACACTAGGAGAGTGAAGGAATAGAGAGTGCACACTTGTGTACTATGCCTGCTAATCCGCAGTGGAGCAGCGTGGTGGGTCTATGCTCTGAAAACCCTCTCTCATATAACTGAGGAGGCCTGTGGCCAGCAGTGGGACGTTAATGGGCTGCTACTTACTTACGTACTTACTTATGTATGTAACAATGAATGAGTGTATTTTTGTTTGTTGGTTATTGTGTTCTCTGGCAAACTAATTTTTAAGTCTTGTTTATATTTATACAAATGTAAAACTTTAGATTTCCGAGACTTAGAGGGAGGGAAAAGGGAGATTTAAATTAATTCAAATAATTTATTGAAATCTTAAATGACAAATTGTAAATTAAAATGCCACATGTTATTTGTGAATATTAAAATTACCTAACCTTCAAACGAATTATCATAAAATGATGCACATGTTCGTGACGCTAATCACGCGCTTCATCCGTAAACATTTTACCCTCAAAGTCTAGGAGTTTTTAACACCATTTGACGTTTTGGTGAGGAAAATTTAGGAGATTGCTTTTCTATTGCGTCTAAGTCAAGACTGATGGGAGACTTCGGCAGTGGCTAGTTATTTCCCTACCAGCAAAGACATACCGCAAGATATTTACGTTCCGGTACGAAGCTATGTAGAAACCATAAGAGATAATTTGCCTCTCAATAGATTAACGCGCTTCCGTCTTAGACTGTATTATCGCTTATCATCAAGTGAGATCACAGTCAAGCGCTAACCAGTGAACAGCAAAAACTTAACGTCGATGGCCTCACTGACAAAACAAAATTCCCGACAGAGCAAATTTAAAAAATTTTCAAAGTTTAGACTGGTCGAAGGCTTCGGTCGTTATCATTCTACCAGCAAAGCATATTTATTCGATTACGTCATTTGTTATCGATACAAAAATCGATACTGAAATAAATCATTGTCCAATTAATATTAAACGCGAGGCATTGTTATTTAAACGCTGTTAAAATATTTTTATAGGCAAACGTTATTCGTTCGTGTCAGTATCGAGTACGTTTCGATTTTAATCGATATTAATTAGCATTAATTAAAAATAATGATCGTGTACGTACGCACATACAAATGTACCTTTTCTGGGTATGTTTTATTAAGACTCCGTTCTTATAAACTATACGTAATCTGGGTCAAGTTTTACAGTTATATGATAAATGCTTCTTTTTCATTCAATTCTTACTATATCTCTTCATATAACAACGACTATTTATAAAGAATTAAATAATAAGTCCCTATTTTTTAGAAGATAAAATTAATCTAATGGAGTTATCCTTAAAAGATACAAATATGCTGTCGCAGATTGTCCCATCTTTCATTGTTTTATTATATCTCTATAGAATAAGGCAGCGTTTTCGATGGAAGCCCTCAGGTGGCTTGATTTTATAATTATGGTTATATTTCAATCAATATATACAAAATCTTGACAAATTATATACCTAAAGCTGCTTCTAGAATAAGTTTATATGTTGCGGAAAACCATATGAGAATTCGTTTAGTAGTTTTTGAATTTATCGCGAACAAACAGACGTACAACGATTGACAATGTTATATAATATGTACGGATAAATACAGTGTACTTATGTTTGCTTAGGATACATACATACATAGCATCACGCCTAATACCCATAGGGTAGGCAGAGACCACGTCCTTCCACTTGCCACGATCCTTGCATATCTCCTTCGCTTCTTTCATTCATCTTTCATTAAATCCTTTGTTGTCAGTCTCCTATCATTCATTCTCTCTCCATTCCCAAACCATCTAAGCATACCATTTTCAATTTTAGACACTACATCTTCTTTTATAACACAAGGTTCTCGTATCACACTATTTCTAACTCTGTCACTCAGTTTCAATTCACTCATACTTCTCAACGCTCTGATCTCTACAGCATTTATTTTATTTTTGTGATTCTCTTGCCATACCCAGTCTGGCCTTTTGAGACACCATCTGGCCATTCATAAAGGCGTGCAGAACAAAATTTACCATATTCCCTGCTACTCTCCTTTCCATATCACTTTCACGTGTTCCATCTTTTGTAAACAAATTCTTTCACCTCATCCACTTGTTCCCCATCTATCAAAATATTGCTATTCATCATAAATTCATGTCTTTCTAAAAGCATACCTTTCGTTTTGCTTTAAATAGATAATCATATAATAAAATACGAGGTGCAGTAACTGACTACAACTGAAGTACTACACTCTAAAGTTATTGTTCTAAAAGTATTTCGATTACTTTGAAGCACGTACCGACCTTGCAATCACTTTAATCGTCTATTTCGGTATGCCGAAATGTAATTTGAAATACCTTTGGAGTATAAAAGAAACTTGTTTTATAACTTCACTAAAAAAGTCGGCCGTGGTAAAAGAATGGTAAGCAGCAGCCAATTAGCATACCACAACAGGACGAAGGACTCCTAGTTCATAAGGGAGAGGGTTACTTGAACCCAAGAATTCTCTCCGTGGAATACTTTGATATAATAAGTTAAAATTTATGATTGACGGTGTTACATTATGGCCTACTTCTGCGAAATAACTGAAAGGCAGAGGGAGGACTCTATAGACGCTCTTCTCCGGCGTAGATTCCCACTGCTCCCATCCCCTTCCTAAGTGCCCGGCTGGAGTATCCCGAAGTACCAGGGTAGATTACGTCAACCGATCCTTTGGTGCTCCACTAAAGGATGGGGACCATCCCCATCGCTGGGTTTTAGTAGTGTATTCTGACTTACTGCCAGCGAGTCCAAGACTCCCGTTTAAATTTTGTCTGAACGGGGAGCCTAAAGGTGTTACATTATGTTTTTGTTTAAAAGCTTTAATTATTTCATATAATATCAGTTACATGCCAGTGAAAGTACTCTCGGAAACACTCCAGTCAGAAAGACAAAACATTACTATTCCTTTTACCTCACCATCGACGTCGTCGTCGTCGCTTCAACCGATGGACGTTCACTGCTGGACATAGGTCTCACGTAATGTCCACAAGGCCCGATTTTGCGCCGCCTGGCTCCAGCGGCTACCCGCGAGGCCATTCCAGCACCTTCGAGCCCCAACGTCCATCGATCCATCGGACTATGTGCCCCGCCCGTTGCCACTTCAGATTCGCGATTCGTAGGGCTACGTCGGTGACTTTGGTTCTGCTACGGATCTCCTCATTTCTGATTTGATCACGTAGCCAAATTTCGAGCATAGCCCTCTCCATCGCACGCTGACCGACTCTGAGCTTTCGTATGAGGCCCATAGTCACCGACCACGTTTCGGAGCCGTAGGTCATCACTGGCAACACGCACCACCATAAGTATGGGGAATTATACATAATTAAGCATATAAACATTACAAAGAGAACTTCTAACAAGAATCCTCGTATCTATACATGAAGCCATCGCGTTTCTTTTCGGTTTATTCCTATAGGAAACACTTCACAATCTTTATAACAAGTTAACAGACATGTGGTAGAGATAGATCATTATTATTTTATTTGTTGGATTGCTATTAATAACTTCGTAATTAGTTCAGTAAAACGTTTACTACTTCCAGTTTAATGCTATTCCGGAAATTGTTTAAAATGTGATTGATGGACTTTTGAGTGGAGAGTTTTACAAGGGGGGAAGGAATAAGAAATGGTAGAACAGGAGAATGAGGAACATTTGACATGTGACAGTTCTCAGTGTATATTAGTATTGTGTTTTAAATCATTCTATTGGTAGTACGTGAAGAGTAGTTTGTAATATAATAATTATCGTATCAAATTAGTGAGATACTTCAAAACGTGAAGCTTCATTTTGCACACACGAAGCTACTGGCCACGACTAATATGATTAAAAATTGTTATAAATTCTAGTAAGTAAGTAAGTAAGTAGCAGCCCATTACGGTCCCACTGCTGGGCACAGGCCTCCTCACTCATACGAGAGAGGGTTTTTAGAGCATAGACCCACCACGCTGCTCCACTGCGGATTGGCAGGCATAATACACAAGTGCACTCTCTATTCCGTCACTCTCATAGTCCGACACGACCGGAGAGAGATCAGGCGCAGGACCGACGGCTTAACGTGCTCTCCGAGGCACGGGGGTGGATCACACCGCCAACTTCCCAACTTCGGGCAAACATTGAGAGAATCCCAATAGAAAACTTAATATCTATTTCGAATTGGCCCGACCCGGGACTCGAACCCAGGACCTCATGGCTGTAGTCGAACATGCTATGCATGCTAACCACTAGACCAATGAGGCAGTTATAAAATAAATTCTAGTAGGCTACCTAAAATTTAGGAACGGAAGTAGTTACGAAGATGTTAATAGATTTAAATCTTTTATTAAAAGAAATTGAGAAATAAAGAGTGTGGGAGTGAGTGAATTGCTCTAATCGAAATAGAATTTAAAATTTATATTGTAAT
The DNA here is from genome assembly GCA_015832385.1 of Elymnias hypermnestra. NCBI lineage: Eukaryota > Metazoa > Arthropoda > Insecta > Lepidoptera > Nymphalidae > Elymnias > Elymnias hypermnestra. Next base: position 966,676 of record JACTOM010000897.1, on the reverse strand, counting down.
GATGATGAGAAAAGAAGGGACACCCGATTGAGCTCTGTAGGCTCTTCTCGTCAGAAGATACCCTCGTAACTTTAGATTGCAAGTCGTTCTTTAATGTCATCATCAGTCGTACATTCGAATATATTACAATAACAAAAATAGAAATACTTAACACCAAAACAGTTTTTCAAGATACATAATCTTTAATAATCTACTTCTAAAAGTTGAAACTACACTAATCTTTATGAAGTAGACTATTATTGATATAAAATGTGTATTCTATGAGAGAGAGAGATGAAATGGATCAAATTTAGAGAATAACATGTGTCGTTTAAAACTCCATATGAATGTATCCTCTGAATATCTTCTTTTAGAATGTCAAATATGAAACATATTAGTCCCACGGTAAGAATTAATTCGCAGACAAAATTGATTTTCAAAAGAAGATAATGGAAGTCGATTTTAATGCTTTTAAAGTTTAAATAAAAACGTTTAGATCCCGCAAAGCAAAAAATTCTATCAAAATTAAGCCTAAGGTGACAGAAATTTAAATTTATTAACACAAATCCTTGTTCAGAGGATTCCAGACAGTTGAAGAGTATTTAAAAGCTTGCTTGAATAAAGAATATTACCAAGTTGAAGAGGTCACTTTGGACTTTTAAACTTCACTATATCTCAATCATTTATTTCTCTTTATACTACGATAGGTGCTTCTGAAACATCACTACCAATTCTACCGCAAACGAAGTCATCGGTGCCAAGTAGTATGTAGTAAAAAATAACCTTAAAATGCTACTGAATGTCCCTACAGTATTATTGAACTGCAATATTATACTGCATTGAAACAAACTACTGTGCAACTCACTTCCGACCGCGACCCTCCCCACAGTAACTTAATCCTTTGAATTTAACTTCCTACTACTATATATTTTCATGTGCCAAGTTTTTCTTTATTGCTACAGCCAGTGGACTGTAATCTCATCTGACATCTCAAAAGGCTGTTTATCACTTATGATTTCGTAGCGGAAAGTAACTTTTTCTTATCGGCAGTTACTTGTTAAGATGGCAACTAACCACTACCGAAGCCTCACAAGCCCAGACTCAAATTAGAAAATCCAATTGGTCGAATATTTAAATTCCTTCAGTTACGTAATCGGGGTTGAACTCGTCGTCGTCGCTTCAACTGATGGACGTCCACTGCTGCACCTGAGTCTCACGTAATGACCTCCACAAGGCCATCTTGCGCCGCTTGGCTCCAGCGGCTACCAGCGACCCTCTTTATGTCGTCGGTTCACCTTGTGGGGGGTTTCCCTAGACTGCGCCACTCCAGCACCTTCAGCCCCCAACGTCCATCAGTCCGTCGGACTATGTGCCGCGCCCATTGCCACTTCAGGTTCGCGATTCGTNCGCCCGTTGCCACTTCAGATTCGCGATTCGTAGGGCTACGGATCTCCTCATTTCTGATTTGATCGCGTAGAGAAAATCCGAGCATAACCCTCTCCGTCGCACGCTGAGTAACTCTGAGCTTTCGTATGAGGCCCATAATCAGCGAACATGTTTCGGAGGCATAGGTCATCAGCCATAGGTCGTTGGGGTTGAACTTTATCGCTATTAAATAAACCGTTTCTTGCGGACAGGACCAACGAGCTTAGAGCGTCGACGACTAATACTGATTGGTCAACCGCCAGCGACCACCCTCCCGCACCGCTTCAGCACCCGCGATCGCCATTTCTCCCGCTCATGACAACCGCACGTGCGTGCTAAGTGGGAAATTCCTATAAACAGACCCGCTAATTGAAACAACACACACTTTAGAATCTCAATCAGAGTAAATCCTCACTAAGCGCGATCTGTGACAATCTGAAATGAAGACCCGACTCTAAATTGAATTCTAACGACCACCGAGGCCCGACCACTAACAACCGAACCAGTCACTGGCGACGATTAATTGTGACGTCAACATCTGACGCCCTCTCACGCACCTACTTTAGCACCCGCGATCGCCCTCTATCCCGCTCGTCATGCCCGCATTTATGGGCCGAGTGGAAGTTGTTTAACCCGTTACTTGGAACAAGACATACGACTTAGATTCTTAATCAGAGTAGATCCTCACTAGGCGTGAACTATGCTAATCTGTAAACCGAAGCCCTGGACTGACACTCGCACCATCAAGAACCGAAGATCGAAGCCATAATAACCTTATACAGTCCGCCGAGCCTGGAGGAAATTATCTGAATTTTGAATGTAACAATCTTTGGTATCAATATAAGATTAGTTTCTCTCAATAACGTCTTATATTAGCATTAAACGATCAGTATTACTCCATTGTTTCTTTATCAGTGTTCAAATCGCTTATCAGTACATTCGACACGACCAAATACAGCATTCTCCGTGAAATACTGTGCTATTACAACATTAGAAATTACAATTTATGATTGACAAATCCTATTAAAGTTAGTCTTTTATACATTATGTTTCCGTCTACGTATCGCATGTCGCATTACAGCCGGGCCGTAGCAGATATGATCAATGACTTTTGATTACTTTTATAAGACCGACTACTGAGGTTTTTTTGCCATATGTGAATGTGGCCTAGACGAAGGTTTCCCACAACTTTCTTAATTATCCCAAACATTCCCACTCCATTTATGACATTCTCCCTTTACATTTATTCTTAGAAACCGAACAATTTCCTAAGTGTCTTCTCCAATAAGCTTGACACTGGCGAGATGAAACCACTAAATAAAGAAGAAGAGGTTTTTTTTTCTAAATCTAGAGTGTAACGTAACTTCACTTTTATGTAAATCACTGATTGTAAGCAGTGATTAAATTACAGAATTCGTGACCTATTTCTGAAGTTGGACTACACAAAATGTTCTGCATTAGACCAAAATCAAAAGGCAGCTAGTATTAGTATCGAGTTGCTGGACACCGGCCTCCTCAATCATAGGAGATAGGGTTTATGAGCATAGACCCAACATGTTTTCTCACGATGTTATTCTTCACCAAAAAACACTATGATGTATTGAAGAGAACAATCGAACATTCAAGGTTCTTTTTAACCTTAACCGACTTAAAAAAAGGAGGAGTAATTTTTTGTTTTTTGTTACCTGAAAGAGAATCCAGAAGCCTCGCGACTAAGCTGTCATAGCTTTTGTACTAAGTGTCTTTAATAACATTAGAAAGAATTCATAGCAACCATTACAGTTTAAACATGCAATATACGTCGGCAAAACAGAACAACAATGCGAAGCACGTATCGCATTTACAAAAGTGTATGGTAAAGAACGTATTGTTCGTTTATTAACAGTTTTCACTTTCTCCGTGAGTTGAAATTCCCATATGTCGTACCACATACGCCATAACTGCATATGGCGCAAAGGTCGCGTGGCGTTGGTCACTGTGTGAACTGTCATTTCTCCCCATTTAAGGAAGTGATATTTGAGGAGCCATTATTGCAGCACAAATTGAATTATACGCCTAATGCTCAGTAAACTTTGTAGAGCTAGGTAATTTTATGCATTAATTCAGAGACTACAAACTTTTTCTCCTGGCAAAAACTGGTGAAGATTTTGCAAAATTAATGGCCAAACTATTTTAATAATCCTGTTGTTAGGACTTAATTTTGAAATAGTTGACAAACGAACACCAGACTATCAAAGACAGAAAAAAAGATTATATACTCATAACTCAGGTAAAAAACCAAAATTTTCTAACACAATTTTTCAAATATAAAAAATTCACTGCTGCACTTTCCCATATTCTTAGGGGATTGGGATGTAGACTAAACTTACTTCCCCATATTTCTACTGATCATAAAAAAGCGGAAGAACTATATTAATTAATGAATTAACCCACACCTAGCCAAAATCAAAAAATATATGATCAATACACTTAATATCACGGAAGAGCTCATGGACATTCAGGATTTAGAGGGTTATGCTTGGAGATTCTCTACGTGATCAAATCAGAAATGAGGAGATCCATAGCAGAACCAAAGTCGACATAGCCCTAAGAATCACGAAGCTGAAGTAGCAATGGGCGGGGCAGATAGTTTAATGAACCGATGGCCGTTGGGGCCCGAAGGTGCTGGAGTGGCGACCTTGCACCGGACGGCGCAGTGTAGATAGACCTTCGCCAAGGTGGACGGATAAAATGAAGAGGGTAGCCGGTAGAGGCTGAAGCCAGGCAGTGCAAGATTGGGCACAGTGGGCATCATTTCGTGAAACCCATGTTCAGCAGTGGACGCTCATCGGTTGAAGCAATAATGACGACCACGAATACACTTAATAGTAATAGTAATAGTAATATAAGATTTAATCTTAACCTTCGTAGTTTTTATAAGATTCAGTTAAAACAGTGTTTTTAGAAGATTTGTATAAACAGTAATAAAAAGGAAACGCAACCCAAAATCTTTATATGTCGGCACTTGTGAGTGTCAAATTAGCCGAGTATCGTTTTGCCATCATTGAAAGGCAGGATAAGTAGAATAACTCTCAATTGGAACCAGTTGAATGCATTTCCTTTGGCCTCATTGCAAACCAATGAGTGAGACACAGGGCTGATAATACTGCCGCAGTTCAATCACTAAAGTGGCGTTAAATGACATTAAGTTTCTATTTTCCAACATTTAAGTTTTAGAGTCGCTCACTAGTTTGTAGGTTAAGATAAACTTTTCTCATTATATTATACACTTTCTATGACTTTTAACACAATACTAACTAACTACTACGCCCCACTTAAAAATAATAAGTCCACCAATCACAGTCGTCGTGAAAACGATGACTAAACAGAAGTGTTGATTAAATTTGAGAATTTCCGGAATAGCGTTAAACCGGATGTGGTGCATGTAAACGTTTCACTGATATAATTACAAAGACCTCAGCATAATAAACAAATATAGTAATGTAATAGCAAACCATAAATAAAATAATAATGATCGCTAACAGTAGTGTCAGCCATTGTTCTTAATAACACTATTCACTGCCTATTAGTTGAAGTGTTATTTAATGACATTTAGACAATTTAAACTATACATGTATTTCTCTATCATCCAGTTTCAGACATATTGTTCTTGATAGCATTGTTCTTGATAGCAATCCAATAAATTATATGCCGTTTAATGACATTCAGTGTGTATTAACTATGTTAGTCATTGCCTATCAACCAGTGTCAGCCATATTGATCTTGATTCCAAATCAAATCAAAATATCTTTATTCCAGTAGGCCTTAATAGGCCTACTGGAACAAAGATATTTTACAGCACTTTTGAATCGTCACATATATTTTTTCCCCACACACTAATTCTAATGACGATGTAATTAAAGAACGACTTAAAATCTTATGTTGCGAAGGTTCCTTCGCGCCCTGATCTGACAAGAGTCCATAACAAACTCAGTCGGGTATTTTGCATTTTTTTAAGCACTATTCACTGTCCAATAATTTATGTTCCATTTAATGAGATTCAAAGGATATAAATATACGTGTAATTCTCTATTATCCAGTTTATGCCACATTGTTCTATATCATGGTCACAACCGTTTAATACATACATACATAGCATCACGCCTCATTCCCATAGGGGTAGGCAGAGACAACATCCTTCCACTTGCCACGATCCTTGCATATCTCCTTCGCTTCTTTCAATCTCATTAAATCTTTCATACAAGTTCGTCGGTTTAGAGTACTCTTGACCTGGCCGTTATTTAAAATGTCCTGGATTTGGTCCAGGAACGTTCGCCTCGGTCTTCCTCTTCCAACTTTCGCATTCACTCTTGACTCATAAATCCTTTTTGTCAGTCTCCTTTCATTCATTCTCTCTACATGCCCAAACCATCTAAGCATACCTTTCTCAATTTTAGTCACTACGTCTTCTTTTATACCACAACGTTCTCTTATCACACTATTTCTTACTCTGTCACTCAGTTTTAATCCACTCATGCTTCTCAACGCTCTCATCTCTACCGCATTTATTTTACTTTTGTGATTCTTCTGCCATACCCAACTTTCACTACCATACATAAGTGTTGGCACCAACACTCCAGCATGCACTGCCAGTCTAGCCCTTTGAGACACCATCTGGCTATTCATAAAAGCATGCAGAGCACCATTTACCATATTCCCTGCATTCACTCTCCTTTCGATATCACTTTCACATGTTCCATCTTTTGTAAATTTAGATCCCAAGTATACAAATTCTTTCACCTCTTCCACTTGTTCCCCATCTATCAAAATATTACCATTCATCATAGATTCATCTCGTTCAAAAAGCATAACTTTCGTTTTGTTTACATTCACCGTTTAATCATTTAGTCAATTTTGACTATGTTTGTCGTTGCCTATAAACCAGTGCCAGACACATTGTTCTTAATAGCAATATTCACTGTCCAATTGTTGATGTGCCATTTAATGACATTTAGACGATTTAAATATACGTGTAATATTCTATTATCCACTTTTAGCCCCATTGTTTCTGATAGCGTTATCACAATCCAATAAATTATATGCCATTTAATGACATTTAGTCAATTTCAACTATGTGTGTCTTTGCTTATCAATCAGTGTCAACCACATTATTCTTGATAGCACTATTCACTCATTTCACTGTCCAATAGTTAATGTGCCATTTAATGACATGTAGACAATTTAAAGTCTACGTGTAATTTCTCTATTGTACGGTTTCAGGCACATTATTCTTGATAACGCTATCACCGTCCATTAAATTATATGCCGTTTAATGACATTTAGTCAATTTCATATAATAATGATATCATCATAATCAGTTTCAGTCACATTGTTCTAGATAGTACTATCACGGTCCAATATAGTTTATGCGCCCTTGTTTAACGAAATTTAGTCATTTTTTATACTACGTCAAAGAGAAAACCTTTCTCTATGAAAAAATTGGGGTTCATTATCGTAACTTTTTTAAATCTCGTAAACATATTAAACGCTGTAATCAAATACTGAAAAGTAGTTCAATGACATTTAATGATATTTAAATTGTTTAAACGCTGTTCATATGGCTAAGCTATCAGTTTTAGCAGTTTAAATATCACAACCCTAGTTGAGTACGTGCTTAAGCAATTGCAGACATGAACAAGATTGCGTATGAATATATCTGAATAATTACTCCAAAACACACTTTCAATAATAAGTCAAGGGGTCATATTTTAAATAATTGACCGGCAAACATAGTTTTATTTTGAAATCAGTCAACTGGCAAAGTTTCACGTAATAATGTTGTCTGATAGTGTATATGGACGCCAATGGATTCCGAAATCATTCAACTGATTTTTGATTTTTTTTTTTTCATTTATTATGCTGGGTATGCCCTTTTTTAGTTACCCCAAAGGAGGTTTCATTTTAATTTATTTTTTAAATATATGTTAAGTGCAAGTCTGTTGATTGCTGGTCCGTGTGCAATAGTCTGTGGAACGCTGGTGCCATCTGTCTATCGCCATGGGGCAGAGTCAATAAATGGCAGTCCAGCGCGCGTTCTCAGGAGTTCTCGCGTGACAGCCCACCGATGCGGTCGTCTTTTGAAACTGTCGCGTTCCTAGCTATTATTGTTAATGAGTTTGTGTAAATTGATATCGGGAAAGTTAAGTGATTGAACATTATAATCCGAGTTAATTAGTAAAGTCTTTGATTGCACCAACATTACCCACGACCGCCCACAGTATGGAAATTGTGGAAGTCATTAATGACAATATCGGCGGAGAGCCCTACGAGCCTACACTTCATGCTTCCTTTCGACATATATATGTCGGAGAATAAGAGAGAACGGAGCAGCATAAAGCACAGGGACGTAGGGTTCTCCGCCGACATCGTAATTAATGGGATCCATTATTTAATTTCTTATTCTGTGGGCGATCGTGGATAATGTGGGTGCAATCAAACACTCTATTAATTATCTCGGATTATAACGTTTAATCACTTAATGTTCCCGATATCAATTTACACAAACTCATTAACACTAATAGCTAGGAACGCGACAGTTTCAATAGTCGGCCGCACCGGTGGGCCGTCACCCGAGAACGCTCGCCGGACTGTGATTAATTGACTCTGCCCCACGCCGATAGGCAGATGGCTCCAGCGTTCCACAGACTATTGCACACGGACCAGCGATCCACAGACTCTTGCAGTCCGGCATATATATTGCCAATTTTTTTTTTAAAAACAGATCGTTAGGAATTCGTTTTGCTGCCAACTTAATAATATAAATATTAAGTGTATTCAATTGTATACTGACTGAATCCCCTTTTTAAATGTCTCCCCATCGGCAACTCGGGTAATTTCCTCGAGAACAGGATTTAATTAACGAAAGGACACTTCAGACAATCATACATTCAAATTTCACCTCAATCGGTTTTCAAGCTAAATCCTGATAGATTTAGCTTGAAAAGCTATTGAACAAACAAATTTTGGCGGAAAATAGAAACAAACTCTTGTCGTCATCTATATATAGACGTCGAAAGGTGTTAAAATCCAGTTTTTCCTCTAAATCTGCTCAAAAGAGTATTGCTAATTCGGTTTACGAGATGATCTTTGATGTGTGCATTTTATGGGGCCATTAATTAGTGTAACATTTTTATTTAGGTCTGTTTATGTAGTGTGTTTATACTGCGGCTGAAGTTAATACGTTAAAAGCTATCAGTTTGATGAAAACCTTTCAAAATTTTCCCGAAGTCTGTGTCACTACTCTTAAAAGTTTGAAAACCACTCGCTTCTTTAGGAAAGGTCCTGCGTTGGCTGTCAGCTCCGCAAATCATTCTCGATCTTGCGCAAGGTGCAGCAACTCCTCTGTAATCGCGATGTCCATGCACTCCCTGACGTTTCGCAGCCATGATTTCTTTCCTCTGTCAACCCTTCCCTTACCCTGGATCGTACCCATCATTATAACCTGGAGGACGTTGTAGCTATCATAGTGCAACACGTAGTCTAGGTAGGCGACCTTTATTTTCTTAGTTATTGAGAGGAGCGGGTCATCCCGATGCGTTCCAGAACTTTTTCGATCGTGAACCTATTGACCCAGCTGATGCGTAACACGACGAAACACTAATGCTTCAAGGTGTCGACGCCTCATTCCCATAGGGATAGGCAGAAACCACATCCTTCCTTTTGGCACGATCCTTGCATATCTTTCGTTCTCATTAAACCTTTCATACAACTTCGTCGGTTTAGAGTACTCTTGACCTGGCGCTTATTTAAAATGTCCTGGATTTGGTCCCACAACGTTTTCCTTGGTTTTCCCCTTCACCCAGTCTCCTTTCATTCATTCTCTACGTGCCCAAACCATATATATGTATCATGTATGCATATATTAATGTACTACAACGTTCAATCTCACTCAAATTCAAATCAAAATATCTTTATTCAAGAAAGCATATTACATCACTTTTGAATCGTTAAACATTTTTTTTTCTTTTCCATACTCTAATTCTGATGCACGTCTGATGATGGTACTCAAGAATGACTTAAAATCTAAAGTTACGAGGGTTCCATCGCGCCCTGATCTGAGAAGAGCCCACAACAAACACAGTCGGGTACTTTGCTTTCTTGTTACCATCATCATTACAATATTATATTAGTTTAATATATTTCAATTTAAATTACAGCAATTCGTTTACTTCCACGCGTTTCTATTTTCTAAGTAATATTGCACCTTATAATACGATTTTTATATCAACTTTCTTTTAACAAAGACTTTAGAATTTCTTAATTGACATTTCTAAAACGTCTTGTGGGAGTTTATTATAGAAACTTATACAGTTACCCTTAAGTGAGTTGTTAATCTTATGCAGCCTACTAGAATTTGTAACAAGTTTGTTTTGGTTTCGTAAGTTATATGATGTACATTCACTCTTTTTATTAAAAGAGTCAATGTTTTTATGTACATACAACAAGTTTTCTAATATATATTCGCAGTGAACTGTCATCATGTTAACTGCCTTGAATTTGTTTCTTAGCGACTCTTTTCTGCAGTACAAATATTGCATCTATATCAGCAGCATTACCCCAAAGTAGAATACCGTATGACATAATGCTGTGGAAATAGCTGAAATATACCAGTCTGGCAGTGTCAACATCTGTCCCCTACTGTAATTTATTATCTAATGTAATACCTAAGAAAACGGTACTATATACAAGGTCTAGTTCCCCAAGTCAAGTCGAGTGAAAAGAAGTTTTCCTTCGAAAAATATAACATTCTAAACAAATTCTAGGCTAACAAAGGAGTACATTGGTTTCCACGAAAGCGCAAATTATTCATGAGTTTTATACAAATTGCTTCTGCTAATTTCAGAGAACAAAGCGGGCGTTGTTGCCACAGCATCTTATTGCGGTAAACAGACAGTCAGCCATTTTGAACTTATTACAACATATAAACACTTCAAACGAACGAATCAATATGGGATTACGTTGAATTTTACGGTGAGTTAACCAACGCTAATTATACCGGGTGCTTCAAAAAAATGTATACACACTTTAAACTATTGTAGTTTTCCCGCTCTACAAGGCTAATGTTATATATCTTCGCCAGGTGCCAGCATAATCGTCCCTCTATGTTATATTATCAGTTGGAATTTGTAATATCAACATGGGGGACGTACGTTTGAGTTTTGAAGAACGTAAGGTTGCAATTTTGTTAATGGATTCAGGAGATGGTGATACGTGAACCGGGATTTATGGCTAGCATCATTTGGTCGGATGAAGCCCAATTCAAACTTAACTGATTTCAATAGGAACTGTCAATAGGCACAATTGTGTTTACTGGGGTGAAGAAAATCCTCACATTACAATTGAAAAAGCTGTAAATTTGCCTGGTGTAAATGTGTGGTGCGGTTTGTCTTCAAGGGGACTCATTGGACCTTTTCGATTTGAAGGCACTGTAACTGGTATTAATTACCTAACAATGCTTGCTGATTCCATATTTCCTGCCATTCGTGCATTATACGGTAATGATGATTTTTATTTTCAACAAGATGGTGCTCCGCCGCACTATCACAGGGACGTACGAGCTTACCTGGATCAAAATTTGTCGGGCCATTGGATAGGACGCAGGGGGCCAATCGAGTTTCCAGCACGCTCTCCAGACCTTACACCACTGGATTTCTTCTTGTGGGGCACAGTAAAAGATGAGGTGTACAAACGTAAACCACGTAACCTAGACATTCTTTGGAATGAGATTCAAGCAGTGTGTAGAGAAATCTCATTGGACGTTTTGATACGATGTACAGAATCTGTGGTGACTCGTACTCAGAATTGTATTGATGCTGCAGGTCACCAATTTGAACAGTATTAACATTTGTTATTTATGTTTCATTTACATTGGACTTTCAGCTTTCTATTTTCCTGAAATTTAACTTTGTGGAGCGGTAAATAAATTTTCTATGGAAGTTCAAAGTGTGTATACATTTTTTTGAAGCACCCGGTATATAAACCAGCTACAGTACAGTATATAAACGACTTTAGAATTGGGTCCAGAGGTGCTAATGCCACCTTAAATTTCGAAGAATTGCAAAGCTAACTTATATTTATTTGATACATAGTTTTTCATATATGACGGAAGTAAGGTTTGTACATGTTGTTAAAGCAATTGGATATTTAGTGAAGGTAAATCAAAGGCTTTCCGCGATATGTCTAAAGCCATTACTGAACTGTATTCTTTGGACATATCGCGTGAAGGCCGGGAGATAACCTAGATAAATTCATATTGACCGGAAAGAAGGAAGGCAAAAGATCCAGAGGGCGAAGTCCGAAGAGATGGTCCGATCAGGTAGCGGAACAGCTGGATAATAAAGCCAGTCAGGCCATCCACATCGCTACCGATCGGCAAAGTTGAGAAAGGTATGCTTAGATGGTTTGGGCTAAGAGAGAGAATGAATAAAAGCAGACCGAAAAAAAGGATTTATGAGTCAACGAGTGAATGGAAAAGTTGGAAGGGGAACACCAAGCCAAGCACCAGGTCAAGAGTACTCTAAACCGACGAACTTGTATGAAAAGTTTAATGAGAATGGAAGAAGCGAAGGAGATATGCAAGGATCGTGGTAAGTGGAAGGACGTGGTCTCTGCCTACCCCGAAGGGAATGGAAGCGTGATGCTATGTATGTATAAATACAATTTCTTGAATATTATATATGCATAGAATTAAAAATACTTCACTACTACTTTTTTACTTTTTAACTGCCTCATTGGTCTAGTGGTTAGCATGTTCGACTACAGACTTCAGGTCCTGGGTTTGAGTTCCAGGTCGGGCCAATTCAAAAATCAATATTGAGTTTTCTATTAAGATTTTCTCAATATTTGGTTGACGTTGGGAAGTTGGCGGTGTGATCCACCCCCGTACCTCGGAGAGCACGTTAAGCCGTCGGTCTTGCGCCTGATCCCACTTCGATTGTGTCGGTTTACCGTCACAACGGACTATGAGAGTGAAGGAATAGAGAGTGCACTTGTGTACCATGCCTGTCAATCCTCAGTGGAGCAGCCTGTGCCCGGCAGTGGGACGTTAATGGGCTGCTACTTACAGTGGGCGTTGGTGCAATCAAACACTTTATTAATTAACTCGGATTATAATGTTCAGTCACTTAATGTTCCCGATATCAGCTAGGAACGCGACAGTTTCAATATTTACCGCTCTGGCGGACCGTCACCCCAGAACTAGCGAGTCCGCCGCCGGCTCACGACACATGTCTCTGTCAGACGCCGATAGATAGATGGCCTTTATTTTATCTAGATTACAGTAGTGCGTACACTCCTTATTTAGTGCAGACAAAGTCGAAACATAAACTACGTTAAAGCAACCTGACACTGTCCAAAAACAGTGTATGTGAAAACCGCGAGTCCTTGAAATCGATCCAACCACATCACTGTTTATATCAACCTACTTTTACAAAGTATTATTTACGTTTTGTTATATCGAAAGCATTCCGATCGCGTGTCACCGTTTAAAACTGCATTACTTTTTGAAGTGAAACTTCTTTAGGCGCATGAGGGTATATTTTTAACTTATGAAACCGTGTGATCAGCGTCACAGCATTTTTTAAGCCAATTCGTTTGAAAGTCAAAGTCAAAATATCTTTCTTCAAGTAGGCCTATTACAGCACTTTTGGATCGTCAAATATCGTTTTTTCTATATGTATATTATTAGAAAATGATGACATTAAAGAACGACTTACAATCTAAAGTTACGAGGGTTCCTTCGCGCCCTCATTTGAGAAGAGCCCACAACAAACTCAGTCGCGTGAACGTTTTTTTTTTGTTATCATCATTACGATATATATTTTAAATTTATTCTATATCTATATACATATAGAGCAATTCATTCACTCCCACGCTTTTTTATCTTCTAAGTATTCTTTCAAATTATAGAATGATGTCTCAATTAGTTTTCTTTTATTAAAAGATTTAAATTTATTAAAGAGACATCTTTGTAACTTCTGGGAGCTTGTTGTAGCAACGTATACAGTTTTTTGTAGATATTGATATATTTTGTAATATTGTCGAACATTTTTTTGTCCTATCATTAAACGCAGTAGCACAGTGATATAATTATTTGACTGTTAAGTACGTAGTCGGCTAGAATATTGTAGTTTAATCTGGTCACCATTTACCAAAGTTCAAACAAATAGGATAGAGAACGTACAAGAAAGATTTGTGCGTCACCTGTCCTATAGGTTTGAACTAAATACCTATAATTATGAACATCGCCTTAATTCATTTAATAAAATAAAACTAAAGAATAGAAGAGAACTGTTGGCAATGATGTTTTTATATAAACTGCTTAATAACGGAGTTGACTGTCCCGAGCTGCTACATAAATACTCCATTCAAGCACCCCGAACAGATAATCCACGTCATCCATGTAGTTTATTTCACATTAAGCATTACAAAACTTATTTAGGTAAACACTCCCCAATTCCACGCTTGTCACATTCCTACAATACATACACAAAGCAGGACAAGCAGCTGGGATGTCGAGCGGCGCGTCTTGACAAGCCAGATTGGCGAAGATCTCTCTCCACTAACTGTAGTTGCAGCCATGTTGATGAATGCCGATGCTTGGAAGGCGGTGCTCTGCTTTTGCGAAACCGTCTTGGTTAAAAAGGAGACCGCCGAGCGAGCGCGAGAGAGGTTCGATCCATCACGGAGACGAAGACGCAGGGGCAGAATGGTTGCGTAGCAGTCGTTCAACGCTTCTCTTGGTGAAGCGTTGAACGAACGGGGTTGCGAACGGTGAGAGTGGGGGCCACACCGTTCTGTTGTAGACAACCCCGGGCGGAATGTAGCTTGCGTGGTCTTAAGCTACATTGCAGTCAGACCACGGGATGTGTATGTCATCGCACAGTGGCGGCACCAGACGAAGGTTCCTACGGACATCCTGGAGCCACCTTACATGTGCCGAGGAGGGCCACCGAGGGGGTTTTAGTGGGTATAATCCTACATAACCTGGCCTTTCCCCCAAGAGGCCGGGTATCTTTAGATTTCCCCCCCCTGAAAAAAAAAAAGGACAAGCAGCTGGACATATTTTACGATAGCTTCGTGGCATGCAGGCACAAAATTATTGACATATTATCAAATCAATTTAATTGACATAAAATAAAATAAATTTAGACTAGACTAGACTAGATAATTTAATTAAAATATTGTAGATTTCTTTAAAATATTGAATTCAGTTAAAAAAATTTATGCATGCTGTGATTACTGTTACTATAATGTACATTGACCACGACTTTGTTTAATTAATTTGTATTTCTTTTTACGTGTTATTGTAAATGTGACATTTGTTAGTTATCCTAAATAAATAAATTTCTATAGTTATCTAGAACTAAATATAGCCTATGTTACTCAGTGATAATGTAGCTTCCTAATGAAAAAAGAATTATTAAAATCGGTCCAGTACTGTTTGAGTTTATTCGTTACATACAAAAATACAAATCTTTCCTCTTTATAATATTAGTGTTAATGAACATTTTTATGGAAACGGAAAATCCCACTTTTTAACTTAAAAAATGAGGTGGTTTAATAAAGTTTAATCTGAGAAGACTCTTTTAAATATAGTTTCGTCGCTTCAATAATCTTCAACATTATTAAAAATATGAGAGCGGTATCTTATTAGCTCAATGTGACAAATGATTTCAGAATCTTCATGCTAAAACATGTCATTACAAGTTTGCTTTTAATTCTTGCATGTTATTAACAAGTACCAAGCTATTATGCATTNAAAAAGTGTGGATTAATTGTGTGAAAGAGGATGTGTGTATAAAGGGTGTGAATGTAGAAATGACAGCGGAAAGAGTGAAGTGGCGAAAGGAAACATGCTGTGCCGACCCCACCTAGTGGGATAAGGGCAAGAAAAACAACAAACAACAACAACAACCAAGCATTGTTGGTTAAACTGTGAGTTCTGCTGACAACTAAGTGGCATATTAAAGTGTACACAAGCGAAGTTATTCGTGTCAGCTAGTGTTATGTTAGTGTAGATATGACAGCCCTGTCAAAAGTCAATGACCCCAGAATATTTGAGGGACCCTCCGTCATCTCCGTCCGTTGGAATTTATATCTGTAATTGTATAAGATCGAACGATACAATACTGTACGTAGTGATATCATCTCGACGCCCTTGTGATATCCAAATTATATATATACTAGCTGAACCCACAAATTCGTCTGCGTGGAATGTTTTTTCGGGAGCATTAACGTCCCACTGCTGGGCACAGGCCTCCCCACTTATATGAGAGAGGGTTTTTAGAGTATAGACCCATCACGCTGCTACACTGAGGATTGGCAGGAATAGTACACAAGTGCACTCTCTATTCTTTTACTCTCATAGTCTGATGTGACGGGAATCCGACACGACCGGAGAGAGATTGGGCGCAGGACCGACGGCTTAACGTACTCTCCGAGGCACGGGGGTGGATCACACCGCCAACTTCCCAACTTCGGGCAAATATTAAGAAAATCTTAATAGAAAACTCAATATTTTTTTTTTTATTGCTGACAGATTAGCGCTTGACTGTGATCTCACCTGATGGTAAGTGATGATACAGTCTAAGATGGAAGCGCGCTAATCTGTTAAGAGGAGATATACCCCTTACACGGTTTCTACACAGTATCGTACCGGAACACAAATTTCTTTGTTTGGCGGTACGTTTTTGCTGGTAGGGTGGTAACTAGCCACGACCGAAGNCTTACGGTTTCTACACAGCATCGTACCGGAACACAAATCTCTTTGTTTGGCGGTACGTTTTTGCTGGTAGGGTGGTAACTAGCCACGGCCGAAGCCTCCCACCAGTCCAGACTCAGACAAATTAGAAAATACAATTTCCTAAATTCGTCCTACCGGGGATCGAACCCGGGACCTCCGCTAGCAAAGCGAATACTCGCACCTCTGCGCCAGCGAGGCCGTCAAATTGATATTTGAATTGGCCCGACCCGGGACTCGAACCCAGGACCAAGAGGGGTTGCGAACGGTGAGAGTGGGGGCCCGCACCATTCTGTTGTAGATAACCCCGGGAGGAATGTAGCTTACGTGGCCTTCAGGTATATTGCAGTCAGACTACGGGATGTGTATGTCATCGCACAATGGTGGCACCAGACGAAAGTTCCTACACACATCCTAGTGCCACCTTACATGTGTCGAGGAGGGCTACCGAGGGACTTTTAGTGGGTATAATCCTACATCACCTGGCCTTTCCCCCAAGAGGCCTGGTATTTTTAGAAGATTTCTCCCCGCGAAAAAAAAAGTACCAATTACCTATGTACCTATTTTCTCTGCATGAAGTAGTGGTTTTTTGATAGCATTTTTAACACTTTTGACTGCCGTGGGGGGTCAAAATGACCGACACTATTACTATATTTGAGTCTTCCGGATGTCAAGTATAAGATAACTATTTGATGCAGAACAAATTGCTGGCACGGATAGTAAAGGGATAAATGTAAACGCTATACTTATCTAAATGTATTGTTTAGTACTAAGAAAATAGGTTTTTTTGGTACATCCGTTTTCTAACTCACTCACATCGAATTAATCTAAGCTTATCCGTATGTATTTCCTGATAGAACTTGAAAACTGCTGACAAAAATGTAAATCCTTAAACCAGTTGGCTTTTACCAACACTTCTGAATAGTATGCAGTCATTTCCATGCACATTAAAAAGCACTAGTAACATCGTTACTTCTACTTTTCGATCCCATCTTAGCCCTTTATATTTATCATCATGTACTAAGTAAAGGCCGCCTCATTGGTCTAGTGGTTAGCTTGTTCGACTACAGACATGAGGCCCTGGGTTCGAGTCCCGGGTCGGGCCAGTTCGAAATCGATATTGAGTTTTCTATTAAGATTTTGTCAATATTTACCCGAAGTTGGAAAGTTGGCGGTGTGATTCACCCCCGTGCCTCGGAGAGCACGTTAAGCCGACGGTCCTGCGCCGGATCTCTCTCTCCGGCCGTGTTGGATTACCGTCATGTCAGACTATGAGAGTGAAGGAATAGAGAGTGCACTTGTGTATTATGCCCGCCAATCCGCAGAGCAGCGTGGTGGGTCTATGCTCTAAAAACCCTCTCTCATATGAGCGAGGAGGCCTGTGCCCAGCAGTGGGACGTTAATGGCCTGCTACTTACCTACTAACTAAAGGAATTAAAAAAACTCTATAATACTGGTACACCAAATAAAGCTATGACCCACATAACTGACACATTAATTGGTACACTTTTCATATGATGCAGAATGCCAACGAAAGGTCAATTGCGGGTTTAATTAATTCAATTTCAAATAATGCATACACGACATTGTTTCCGACTTGTGTACTTGACTATCTCTTTTAAGAATTGGTGCTCCTGTCCTTGCCACTTTTGGATAGACTTCTAAGCTATGACGGAGTATATTACGCACCTAGGGCCGAAAGTATGACATCCCCGCCCGCGTTATAATTGATCCAAACGTAATGCCATAATTTCGTCGAAAGTTCGATAAAATATATATTTTAGTACTAGATTACTATAGGAATCTTTAGAAATTGCTATTAAAACCAACCGAAGGTGTAAAAAAATTAGCCATGAAATGTATTTCATCGCATACCCTGTGAAGAGTATTAATGATAGGACAAAAAAATGTTCGACAATATTATAGAATATATCAATATCTACAAAAAACTTCGCGAGACCATATGTCTAACTATTGTAGTTACGTCACTATAACTACTTTTTTTACAATTAACAAATTGATAGAAATTTCGATCAAAATCAGACCGTGTTATCCATACCATTTATAAATTTTTATCCAAATAAATAATTTAATATTCAAGACTGTCTCAATACCTGATGATTACTTTTTGAATGATTGAAATCGGATATTCCATTTTAAAGATATCATGAAATGAAAATAAAAATACATGCCGGCGGCGGCCGCCACGCAGCGCATCGAGTAACTAACTCGACGAGAGAGGGGCAGTGCGGGGGACTATGAACTAGGTAGCCGGTTGGCTCCTTACGCATTGGACGCAAGCGACATTGAGTATTTCGACTATTTTTTAAACATGTTCATGCTTCACTTAAAAAAGCTTTTCAGAGCTACTTAGTTTTAGTATTAGAAATCACCCTTTTTCATAATATTTGTCAATTCATGGTCGTTTTTTTTTTCACTTTATTTATTTCACACTTTATTTATTCACTTTCGTCACTCAAAATAGCGCCGAAAGTACGAACTTTCCAGATAGATACGATGAAAAATATTATAAAATAAGATGTTTTGGAAAAATTTCATATTAACATATGACCATCCCGACAGAGTTCGGTAGCTTTTTATGTGTTGACTTTATATGTATAATTATAACAAAAAGGTGAGACTTTAATTAATTTCACTCCAATTTTATCTTTGAAGAATTGCTAAACTAAGCTAGTTACATATTTTAAACTTGAACTTTTTAAGGACAAACGTTTATTTCATCGAGTTAATAGTTTACAAGGTGTACGATAACAACTTGTACCTACTTGGTTACAAGTTATGACTACTCCGTGTACTGCAACAAGCTATCAGTGCTAAAACGTGCTATCTCAAAAACGTGGACGTGTAGGTAGATGATAGCTCAACCGGTGAGCTCACTTCAACATGTTTAGTCAGGCCACGATTGTAAACATATATATTTAGTCTATATATCTAACTGAACGCTGAATTTAGGAAATTGCATTTTCCAATTTGTCTGAGTCTGAACTGGTGGCTAGTTACCATCCTACCAGCAAAACCGTACCCCCAAGCAAAGAGATTTGAGTTCCGGTAAGATGCTGTGTAGAAACCATAACAGGTACATAGTTTCTTCCAGATTTCCGCGCTTCTGATCATAATTTACCACTAGGTGCGATCAAGCGATAAACTTAAAAAAAGTAAGTATTGGCCCATTAACGTCTCATTGCTGGACACTGGCCTCCTGACTCATAGGAGAGACACCATAGATTGGCAAGCTTAGTATGTACACAAGTGCACTCTTTATTCCTTCACTTTAATATGTCCGTACGACCGATGGCTTAATGTGTTCTCGGAGACACGGGTGTTAAACTACATAACACAGGGCAAATACTGATATCTTAATATAAAATTCAATATTAAGTTTTAAATTGGCCTGAATCGGGACTCGAACCCAGAACCTCATGTTTATAGTCAAACATGCTAACCACCACACCAATAAGGCAGTTCTCCGTTCTTCCTCCTTGCTTCGTTTCTTCAATTCTGAGGGTCGTGACAACCACCTCTGATGAGCAATTTCCTTTTTATAAAGCAACGCCATTTGCCTCTGCTTTCCGCGGCGTGTATAAGGCATCGTAGACGGAAGTCTGTAATGTAGTGTGGATCTGATCAGACCAACGCATTGGGCTCTGACCTCTTGCTCTTTTGCCATTAACTTTTCCAGTTATCACAAGCTTTTCGAGGTTATCACCCTGTTTCCTGACAATGTGTCCAAAGTACTCAAGTATTTTTTTGAGGCAGATGGTGGAAAGCCTAGTTGTAACATTGAGTTTCTTAAGAATAGATCTGATGTGCTGTCCACGGTATACGAAGAATTTTCCTCCAGCACCACATTTCAAAAGCATCGATGCGATTGCGGTCTAATGATCTCAGCACCATAGAGAAATATTGAAAAGACGAGGCTTCGTAGTAGTCTAATTTTAGTTTTAAGAGATATTCGCATATCCTTCCAAGTTCTATGGAGCTGAGACATGGCGTTCTTTGCCATGATATTGGAGCCGTCATACAGGTGTCATAAATTGTTCATTTAATATATCATACAACTATTTATAGGTACTTCACTTAACCTAGTGTATGACATCTTCACACGATGCGGGTAACGCGACACCAAACATAAGATACGTTATTGCAAACAACTTTCTCGGAAAACCTTGCTGTATATAATTAGCCATATAAACTCACTAGAAATGTCGAGGCTTCGAACCTTGGGCGTCTTTACCCATCCGGATCAAATAAAATCTAATCGAGAGTGCAAGCGTCGTTTGCAATACCCACTAAAACCAAGCGATACCCTCCCCATTCTTTAATGGAGCACCAGGAGATTGGTAAACGCAACCCTGGTACTCCGGAAGACTCTCACTAGTAAACTTAAGAAGGAAGCAGGAGAAGAGGAGCGTTTATAAAGTCCTTCCGCTACTTCTCATGTACCTCCTTCAACGAAATAATTCGCAGGATAGCACTGCCCTCCAGATATCCATCGCAGAAGGATGGGTGACAGAACTCCCAACAACTTAGAATCTCTCGTCTTCATCCGGGATACCATATTGGATAGCGAGGGTTCGCTATATTTTAGTAGATATTCTGCCCTGTCGGTGACTCCTACACGCCCTTCAGGTACGTGTATGTAAAAGCATTATCCAGTAAGTTTCTCTTCAAAGAAAAGCGTCTATAGTGTCCTCCCTCTGCCTCAACGTCATCTGGGACACCATATTGGATTGCGCAAGTAAGCCGCTGATATCCCACTTTAGGATAACGAGGTTCGGCAGCGTTTTAGTAAATATTCTGCCTCATCAGTAAGTCCCACACTCCCTACTGTACGGGGGTGAGTAAAAGCATTATCCAGCAAAAAAAAAAAGGGACCAGCAATTTTCTCTTCAAAGAGAAGCGTCTATAGTGTCCCCCTTCACCAAAAAATGTTTCCTAGAAAGAAGTAGCTGTCCTCCAGATATCAGTGGCAGAAGGTTGGGTAATAATAATCCGGGATACCATACAGGACTGCGCTAGGGTTCGCTACATTTTAGTAGATATTCTGTCTCAGTAAGTTCCACTTTCATCAGAGAAAAATAAGGGACCAGCAAGTTTCTCTCTAAAGAAGAAAGTTTAAGTGCTCGGCTGTTCTTTCAGCCATAGTTGTGCTTTTCAATGAAGAAATCATCGAGAGAATCTGCATATCCCGGAGATAATTTTGGGGTAGGAGGAGAGGACTTCAGTACCCAGCAATAGGATTTCAAAAAATTGCTATATCTTTTTTCATTGTAAATTATTCGAAGATTTTTTGACAATACTAAACATTTCATTAAATTAAAAATGGTTTTAAGTCTTTTTGCTAATTCTAACATGATAATAGTAAACGGTGATGATCATCGAATGCACGGATCGTCCTATTTTATCGTCAATCTCGTCTGATAGTTGACCTGAAGTTGCCAACGGAACCTATCTCACCATCTGACCCCAGACAGCTATGAATATTAATCGCTTGCATTAATATGAAAGAAACGACCTTAATTTCTTTTTAAAGTATTCACGATCACGGACGCGTTTGATTCGAGAGAGAATAGAGGTTGTTTTTTTTAATAACTTATTTTCCAGCCTCTTTTTTGTCATATATCATTGCAGCTACAGAAGTAAAGGGAAAAGGGCTCTGCAGAGAAGCCATTAATAAGTCTGCTCCCATGGCTCATATCAACTGACGGTGTAGGATTTATTTGGATGCCTGAAGAACCTGTACAAAATACCAACTGATGCACAATGATGAGAGAGAAATAGCTTTTATGCACAAAGCCCGATCCATGGGTCAGGGTGTGTGGGACTAACCAAAACCCAGAAGAACCCTCTTCATCAATGAGCGATGCTTCAAGGGTTAAACTTTCGATTACGTCCCATTATTAACCACTACATAGACTGATCGGTACAAACCTCTCACTGGCTTATATTATAGATGTTATGCTCATCAGTGAGCAGGCCTGGAGAGCGGGTGCCTCCTTTTGCGAGACTGTCATCTCGCTTAAGGAGGCACGACAAAGGGAGAGGGTGAATGTCGCTGAGACACTCCGGCCCAGACGAAGGGGAGTAGGAAACAGGAGGCGGAGGTTCATGCAACTCCGCCCCCTGTAGAATATCTGTGAGCCGACTACAACCGAGAGGTCAGAGAGGAATGCCTCAACAAGCCTCTGGCTCCCCACTCATGGTTGACGACAGTTCCGCTGGGTTTTAGTGGGTATTGCGAGTTCTTCCCCCTCGCCGAGTCCCACACTCCCAACCCCACAGTCGGAGTGCGTAAATGCATTCCCAGCGTCAGAAAAAAACCCTCTACATAGAATTTAAGTTACCACAAACAGTGTATTAGAAATAACAAGAGCAAGTGTTAGACGGGGGCACATAAATAACCGTTGCGCTGATTATTTCACTCATTTGAATTACTAAGCTCATACATTTTGCAAGCACGCTACCAGTCTTCATAAGGTATTATGGAAGTAATTGCTCCATAAATTCGAAGACTGTCGGCGGTAATTATTAGCAAATATTATAAATTGCTTCGTTGACACAAGCTCGTTCTCAGCAGCGGCGATGTAACAGAACACAATGGTGCCTATTCAAAAAGGAACTTCGCTAATGTAATTTTAGTTTTTTTTAGACACAATATTCTTTATTGAAGCAACACTTGTTGAGTAAGCTGGTGATTACGTGACGAGAGCTTTACGAATTTATTTATTTGTACATCAAGAAATAACAAATTAACATACGAATGAAAATTGGAAGAGAGAAAGAGAAAGTGTTACGCTTTAATTCAGTGGTGTGATCTCTTCAGAAGTATACTCGTTTGTTTTATTTATCTAGTAATAAATAGCTCAACTATTTGTCTATTGTATCCTAACTGTAGTTATTCTATAGATAGTTGAGTGACAACGCTTATAAATACCAGAAACATAGTGCAATATTACAAAATATAATACAATACGAGGTAACTTTAAGGAACGGAACAATTTTGTTAATATACACACCGGCATATTTAGCGGAACATAAAACAAATATTTGATAACAGTATCTTATAAGGTTATGATACAGATATCAAACCTTTTTTTTTTATGTTCCGCTTAATATGCCGTTGTGTATAGACTTTCGAGCCTTATTATAAAAACACCAACTCACATTAACTAACAACTTTAATTCTCTCCACTATTTAAGTATACACAACTTGTACTATACTAATAATTAATTTACTATTTGAATTTATACAATATAACTCTATTTCTTTTTAAAACAATTACACCACAAAGCAGCTCGAAAGACTAGGTTAATAAAATTGTTCCGTTCGTTAAAGTTACCTCGTATTGCATAACATTTCGTAATATTGCACAATGTTTTTTTATTTTTAAATGTTGCCACTATACTACTCAACAACTCTCAACATTTCAGAGCTTACGTTTAACATAGATGTTAGTAAACATTTCTTTGTGGACCTGATTTTGAAGTTAACTCCTAAAATGCCGTGGAGACAAGCTACTGTATTACAACTTTACATAATGTTTTATTAAACAAAATCTCCCACTGCATCTGTCTTTCTGTTTGTTCGTTGTAAGCTCAAAAACTGCTTTACATTCGATTTTCACCAATAGATACAGAGTATAACGGAGGTTTACATAAACAATTTCTCAAGGTTTTATGTAAATTGGTTGAAATATAACGCTGCCTGAAAACCTTTATTAATAGACCTACAAAAAAATCCAAGATGTATGCCACATCAATATCTGAAGGACAGCTCACTATATCCTTTATAAAAATACCTAAAAATTAGTCACGTATAATAGGATAATTAAAAATTTCTTCATACGGATACACTATATAAAAGCTGAGCTATTATGTTTCCAATATTAGAAATCTTTAGAGATATATTAATTTAAGAGAATGTTACAACAGAATCGCCACCAGTGTGTCATAGTTAAAGGAAAATCAACTAAGTTACCTTTTATAGGAACTTGTCGTGTCACAGTACTCCTTAATAACCATCTCGTTAAAACATCTCAGTTAACGTTGCACAAGCTGCAACCTGGGACCTTTTTAAGCAATCGCAGATGTAACTTGATCCAACATATTCGCTTTGACCACTAGTTTACCATAAATAAATACATTGAAAGCTTATTAAAGTAAAACAGATACAAGCTTCCTTATTGATATATTAGACATATCAAGCTATAACGTAATGGTAAGTGATAACACAGTCTGAGATTAAAACGCTGGAACCAGGTATAAGCCTCAGTCTAGAGCTAAATAAATTTGAACATGATGTTTTCCTGCCGAGAAACGATACCAGGATTTTTATTAGCAAAGAGAAGCCGTCGGAACATATGATGTCTGTGATGGTCCAATAGATAGACACGTAAATTCTTTTGTAGGCTCACCACAAGTTCTCTTTGCAAAATTATTGTGCCTTATTCTAGGTCCTAGTCAATTTCAACTACAGCGACTACTTTTATAGATTCTTTACGTTGTTGCCCTTTCGTGCGCTCGCATGTGACCAATAAAGCCAATTTCAAGTCAGGATACCCCAATAATTGTACATTACAGCCGAAGTTGGTCTCGCTTTAAGCTGATCTTGTAGCTTTACACGCATCTCCTCCAAAGCGTTGGTATTCTGCTTAACGAGGAGTCTCCATTCAGCCCGATCTACTGGAAGCGACTCCCATCCTGAGGGCTGGATGTTACATTGCTTCATGTGCCGTTCTAGCACGTCTTTATACCTCAGCAATTGTCCCGCGTTGCTTTCGCTTGCCATCTTGAAGTTCACAGTAAAAGACGTGCTTAGCAACTTAGAATCATACTTGAAGCCAGTTACGCCTCATTCTCATAGGGGTAGGCAGAGACCACATCCTTCCACTTGCCACGATCATTGCATTCTCATTAAACATTTCATACACGTTCGTCGGTTTACAGTACTCTTGTTATTTAAAATGTCCTGGCCTTGGTCTTCACCTTCCAACTTTCCAATTCACTCTTGACTCATAAATCCTTATTGTCAGTCTCCTTTCATTCAGCCTCTCTAAGTGCCCAGACCATTTAAGCATACCTTTCTTCTTTTATACGCCCCACCCGCTGTCTGTTGGCTTATCTTTTAAACTATGCAACGGATTTTAATGTTTTTAGCTATAAATAAAGAGATTCAAGGGGAAGTTTTATGTGTATAATACATACATATTTTAGTACAGAAACGCCGAAATATTCAAAGATTCGTAATATGATGTGAATAACACATTTTTATGGGCTGAAACCGCAAACCCTGGTTAAACCTTTAGAGATAAAACAAAAAAAAAAACGGCTGCGACAGCATACATTAGAACATTTTTTATGTTGATCAATTTTGTTCTCTCTCGTTTGTAACGCACACGAAGTTCAGTTAGTAGTGTTATAAAAAACCCTATGTAATATATATGTTTGTGCAATAAATTTACGTAATAATTTCAGTTTCTGCGAAAAGCAAATCAAACGTGCATCGTTCAAAGAATCGTATGAATCATTGAAATTCTCGATAATTGATGTAAACATTTACAAAAAATATTACAAAGAAGTTTCATTGTAATTTTAAATGTACGAAGCTGTACAACATTTGTATATTATATTATATATTAAGCTTAGTATTTTCTGCGTGGTTCCCAATTCTACAGGAATATGGGGAAACCAGTTACATTCGAGATATTTTTGGGTCTTCACTGTACTCGCACACATTTGATGAATTTAAATTGAAACTGTAGCGGACGGGAGCTCGAAGCCTAGCACGTCGCCGGCGGTGACAAATTGGTCAACCCTCGGCGTCACCACTCCCGCACCTACCTCAGCACCCGTAATAGCCTTATTCTCCCCTCGTTACGTCTGCATGTGCGTGCCGGGTGGGAGATTTGTATAAAAAGGCACTCCCATAGTTTGAACAGACTCATTCAGCTTACGACTCCCGATCAGAGTAGATCCCTAATAAGCGCGAACTGTGGCGAACTCTGAAGACCCAAGCATTGATCGTTGACGAACCGAAGATTGAACCCCGAATCCAATAGTTACTGAACCTTGGGGGATTGATCTTTCCTCCACTTGAACAACCACATTTTTTCCAATGTAAATAATAGATATTCTGTACATTCTCGACAATATATTATGTAATCATTTAGTGTTGTGTATAATACAAATAAAATAGGATTATTCAAGCGCGAGAATCACTATTTCCTAAGCTATGAATAATTAAAGATCTTTAGTTGCAACTTCACCAAATTTGTGATCAAAGTTATTTCCAAAAAATTTGACTTCCATCAAACACTGATTCGTCGTCTTCGTCATCGCTTCAACCAATGGACGTCCACTGCTGGACATAGGTCTCACGTAATGATGTCCACAAGGCCCGATCTTGTGCCGCCTGGCTCCAGCGGCTACCGGCGACCCTCTTTATGTCGTCGGTCCACCTTGTGGGGGGTCTCCCTACACTGCGCCGCCCGGTGCGGGGTCGTCACTCCAGCAGCATTGGGCCCCAAAGTCCATTGGTCCGTCGGACTTTGTGCCCCGCCCATTGCCACTTCAGGTTCGTGATTCGTAGGGCTATGTCGGTGACTTTGGTTCTGCTACGGATCTCCTCATTTCTGATTTGATCGCGTAGAGAAACTCCGAGCATAGCCGTCTCCATCGCACGCTGAGTGACTCTAAGCTTTCGTATGGGGCCCATGGGACCCTATGGGCCAAACACTGATTAAAGCTTCAATTTTCCTTGTAATATTCAATACAGTATGAGAAGTGAAACCTTCAAAAATTTTGTCTTCAAGATAATGAAATCAATGTAAAATGTCGTCAAGAGGATAATTTTAGGTTTTATTAATGATTTAATGTGAACTCCCACTACGCCTTAACACCACGAGCATAAAGACTATAATCTCATTCTTTCCCACGTTCAATCTTATCGACTTACGTCTATCTTTTTACTGTCGCTTTTTCGTTTCATCGACTTTGAAATCACAAGGATGCTAAAGAAGTTTTCACTTCAAAAATATATATGCAACCTTTACAATGTGTACCTACATCAATAGGTCTATTTTAAAGAAATTTCTTCTAAGAGACCCTTGGTCTTGTGGTTGTCCTATAACACTTTGATATATATAATTTATAAGTTGGCGACATTTGAGTGTAATAAAGGCTTGTTATGTTCAATTTTACAGGAGCATTGCACCGGAGTCGAGCTGAGGTAGGTAATTAAAGGTCGGCGACCCATGCAATTCTCATATATGGAGCTAGATTTAAATTTCGCTTCTGGCTACACGACAAAGTTACACTTTATGTGTTTGCTACTTCATCCTCTGTTTAGAGCACTACCTGGTTTACTACACTTTGCCTGCTTAAAAGGACTGTTATTTTCCATATCATTTGAAGTTCTACAGTACGCATATGGAGCAAGTATTCGTTTGTAGCAAGTAATTGGACGAGCGAATTTTCTGCAAGACCGTAATCTCGCTTAAGAAGGCCCAAGAGCGAGAGAGGGAGAATGCAGTGGGCACTCCCTCTCACTGCCGTAGGAGGCGCTTGTTTGCGCATTTCCTACAGTCTCCGTGATCCCCCAGGACTCTCCGTGGACTCATCCGGGACACCAGAAACCAATATGAAAGTTTAACACCTTCTTTTCGCTGGGGATTGCTTTTACGCCTGCCAATCCACAGTGGAGGAGCGTGGTGGGTCTATGCTCTAAAAACCCTCCCTCATATGAGTGAGGAGACCTGTGCCCAGCAGTGGGACGTTAATGGGCTGCTAAATACATAAGTACATACTCCTATGAGCATCACTGTGATGACCTACGGCTCCGAAACGTGGTCGCTGACTATAGGCTTCATAAGTAAGCTCAGAGTCGCTCAGCGTGCGATGGAGAGGGCTATGCTCGGAGTTTCTCTAATTGATCAAATCAGGAATTAAGAGATCCGTAGCAGAATCAAATTCACCGATAGTGGCAATAGGCGGGACACATAGTCCGAGGGACCGATGGACGTTGGGGCCCGATTGTGCTGGCGTGGCGACCCCGCACGAGGTGTACCGATGACATCAAGAGGGTCGCCGGTAGCCGCTGGAGCCAGGCGGCGCAAGATCGGACCTTGTGGACATCATTACATGAGACCTATGTTCAGCAGTGGACTTCCATCGGTTGAAGCCACGACGACGACACCTATGAGACTGGGCGAGTGGGCCTTGTCGGCAGAACCAGAACACCCACTAAAACCCAGCGATATCCTCCTCTATCTGAATTGGGAGTGTCAGAGGCTCCCTTGCGCATTCGTCCTGACACTTCCGCATGAAACTAAGGATGATCCAAGAGGAGATAAGACAAGAGTAGTGTTTGTATTGTATTGTAATTGTAAGTCAACTGTCGCAAAGGTGTCTGTGCAACAACTTAGGTTGTTTCTGAAAACAAGCTGCTGCTGATTGTCAAACCTTATTTCTATCACAGATATATGTATATTTCTTTATATGTTGTAAAAAAAGAGTGAAGAAGCAAATAAAAACCTGTAGCTATCTATCTGCCGTTAAGTGAGATTACAGTCAAGCGCTAACCTATAACGAATAGTGAAATATGTCATCAGCTACCTGCCGTTGAGAGCCTCCTCAAAAACGGTTGTAAGTTTTGGAGTTTAGCATGAATTTAATGCTTTTCACTATTAGTTTTTAATCGACTTCAAAAAAAGGGGTTATCAATTCCTCGTTAACCGATCTCGGTGATTCTTTTTTTATATAAAAAGGTTGTACTTCCCGTAAGGGATCATTTTTTTTTTTGGTCCAGTTCTGATGATGGCATCCATGAGAAAACCATATAAATCTTAAATTTGCATTAAGCTTATCCTCGACTAATAGACGATAACTCACGATTTTGCCAACCGATTTCGATGATTTATTTTTTATTGGAAAGGATATATTTCAAGGGTTGTTTGATGATACTTTAGGACGGAACTCTTCAATTCTTAGGAGCAAATTAACGATAATCGGCGGAATATTTTATAGGCTATCAGGATATTTGAGTCGTACCGTAACGTCGGTATGGTCAAATGATTGTCGTAGTTAAATATGATGATCAATGGAACTCTTTAACGGATTACAGCAAGGGTGCGATTTTTGGTAGAATATATAACTGTCTGTAATCAAATGGCAATGAATTAACGTTTGTTGCTGCATTGCAATATATATAAGGTGTATTATGTGTGAAGCGGTGGTAGCCGAGTGCAGGGAAACTTTTGCGTATTAGTGATGTGCTCGAATACTATATAAGAGATTGGTGATAGCAGGGTGGCAATATAACTTATATTCCTATTCTTATTTTTGGAGTCGGTGTCAGCTAAAGTAGTTATCTACATATATAACTATATCTAATCAAAAATATCTTTATTCATGTAGGCATATTACAGCACTTTTGAATCGTCAAATTATGTTTTTTTCCACACTCTGATTCTAATATGTCTGATGATGGTACTCAAGAACGGTTTAAAATCTAAAGTTACGAGGGTTCCTTCGCGCCCTGATCCGAGAAGAGCCCACAACAAACTCAGTCGGGTATTTTTATTTTGTTACCATCATCATTACAATACCATATTTACTATATTTAAATTAAAATTAGAGATTGTAACTATATAGATTTTTTTAAACTTTTAGAGCATATATTTGTAAGACTTTATTTAGAAGGCGGTTTTTTGTTGGTTGAAATTTTTCTTTTATCTTTTTACTATACATGCACTATCCTCCGGCGATGCTTATCGTGATCTAAAAGGCCTACATTCCAAAGGCAAGCGTTCGAGGAGCAATGCGATGTAAAACGCATCGGTATTCAAGTGTCAAGCCGGGTATTGTCCAAAACGGGTCCGCCTTGTTCCCGGCTCGCTTTTTGTATATATCGGATACGTGAGACTCCGTGGCGCGTCTTAACGAGCATCAAACCTGTTCCCTATTCCTCCGCGTCACGCCAAATCTGGTAGTAAATACTTCAGCACGCTATATTCTCAAGATTTTTTAGGAGACAGGTAAAGTTTACTATGTATTAGTATGGTATTTTTATGAAGGCAAGTGAACATGGGGTGGCACAGAAGAATGGTCAACGGTGAGCCTCTGGTTCCACACTCAAAGATTACACGAGTGTCAATGGGTTTTGGTGCACAAATATATTTCTTAGCATTTAAAATGTAAATTGTACAAGCCCTAGAATCGACGGCCTCGCTGGCGCAGTGTACACAGCTGATGATGTCCCCTTACGGTTTCTACACAGATTATGCTGTGTAGAAACCGTAAGGGGTATATCGCCTCTTAACAGATTAGCACGCTTTCATCTTAGACTGTATCATCACTTATCATCAGGTGAGATCACAGTCAAGCGCTAATCTGTCAGCAATAATAATAAAAAAATAGAATAATTCCCAGAATATATATAAGTTGTGTATGTCTACTAATGTTTACAAATAAATGTTTTTTGTTTGTAATTCACAAATTTTCACAAAATGGATATCAAATTCAGGCCTGGGCCAATTATGACGGAACTTTTGCTGGCGTAAAGCGGATTTTATAAAGAGTAATATGAAATACATTTTTAGAGTCGCTCACTAATTTGTAGGTCAATTAATACTATTCTCATATTCTTCATTATTATATTACATACTTTGAATGACTTAAAACACAATACAAATTAAGAACTGTCACTAGGCGAATATTACTTCATTCTCCTATACTACCTTTCTTGTAACTAACGACCCACTAAAAAATAATAAGTCCACCAATCACAGTCGTCGTGAAAACGACGACTATAACAAACGCCCCACTAAAAAA
The DNA here is from genome assembly GCA_015832385.1 of Elymnias hypermnestra. NCBI lineage: Eukaryota > Metazoa > Arthropoda > Insecta > Lepidoptera > Nymphalidae > Elymnias > Elymnias hypermnestra. The sequence continues at coordinate 935,643 of JACTOM010000897.1, read as the reverse complement.
TAATAAGACCACCAATCACAGTCGTCGTGAAAACGACGACTAAACAGAGTTTAATAAATTTGAGAATTTCGGAGCAGCGATGTAGTGCGTGTACGTTTCACTGATATAATTACAAAGACCTCAGCATAATAAACAAATATAGCAATCCACAAATAATGATCGCTAACAACATTAATAAAAAAAAGAGATTTTCTTCTTTAACTTTTTGGTAAACTGAATAAAAATATTTGTAATAATTTTAAAATGACATTCTTATAATTCAAAATTTCATAAATTATTATATAACTTAAATATACAATTAACCATGATAACACTATATCAAACCTTAACATTAATACACAGAAAACATACAGAAAAAATAAAAGTAACTAAAATGCGCCATCAGAAGCAAATGGATGGGTGCCCATAAGGCTGGCAGCGTTACCTCTTTGGACAGCGATACTTAGACGCTGTCCGAAGTACCACACGGCCTTAGGGCCACTTTTAGGACCCCACGGTCCCTATGTCTCCACACCAAAAGGCACAAATATGTACTCTAAAGCAAGGCTCTTATATTTGCGCCTCTAGGCATTTTTAGCTAATGATGCCGCCGCTCCTGTTGATTTGGAGGTAGCGTCATTGTGAGATGGTGCAAGCATATCAACACATGTAGCATCCCACACCAAAGACCTTCCTTTTTTCCAAGGCATCAACGACATACCATCAGGTCTCTTACCATCATCACGTGCAATTCCATTCGGCTCGAGAATAGCCGGCACGTTAATGGTTACAAGGGTCCTTCTGATAATGTTGTTGATGCCGGCGTGTCTCGGAAGACGACCAGCACTACGAAGACAAGGCAGACCGTGGTGACCGAGTTAATTTACCCACTCACCACATTACATTCTTATTAAATTTTGTACCAATCGTATTGATTAAGTGTACTCTGATCTAATGACATGATTACTGTGGGCTGAGATGACTTATTTTAATTACGAAGTATTTGCAAGCTATGAATGACAGAATATGTTGGAATCAATAATAATATTTAAGGCGAACTTATGTACCCATATTCCAAATAAATTCATTTCATTTCGTGATAAATCTCTCAATGAGAACGGGTTTTCCAATATTAGTACTATAAAGATAATTGCGAGAGTAACACCTAATACATAATGACAGTTCACTGCGTATACATATTAGAAAACTTGTTGTACGTACACAAAAACATTGACTCTTTTAATAAAACGAGTGAATGTATATCATATAACTTAAGAAACAAAAACAAACTTGTTGTAAATTCTAGTAGGCTGCATAAGACTAACAACTTATTTAGGGGTAACTGTATACGATTCTATAATAAACTCCCACAAGACGTTTTAGAAATGTCAATTAACAAATTCAAAGTCTTTGTTAAAAGAAAGTTGATAGAAAAATCGTATTATAAGTTGCAAGAGTACTTAGACGATAGAAACGACTGGGAGTGAACGAACTGCTCTAATTTGAATTGAAATATATTAAACTAATATGATATTGTAATGATGATGATAACAAATCTCGGATCAGGGCGCGAAGGAACCCTCGTAACTTTAGATTTTAAGTCGTTCTGGAGTATCATCATCAGACGTACATTAGAATTAGAGTGTGGAAAAGAAAAAAATATTTATTATTTGACGATTCAAAAGTGCTGTAATATGCCTACTTGAATAAAGATATGTTGATTTGAAAGAATTATAAAAGAAAAATATAATTGCGCTCTTTTAAATACCTAAGAAGCATTTATGTGATTGGAGACTAAAAACACTGTTTAATCAGATAGTAAGTTGCGGGATCTCCGTAATTAGCGGGTTGCATTCCGACTTGGTGAAAGGAAAGTTCGCGTGATCCTCATTTTTTTGTTAACTACCTACGTATGGTATTATAATGTGAATAATTGTCGCTTACAGCCTCGCAATCTTTTCTTTCGAGACCAATTACAATGGCATTGTAAATATCACAGACCAGACAGTGAAAGTAGGTGTTTAATTATAAAATAACGAACGTTGTTGGACACATAATGTAGCGTGGTTTTATCTAACCACTAACTAAACCCGACCACGGGTAAAAGGTGACCCTGACCTTAATTATATCCCATGGGATATGATTTATAAATGAATCACGCCTCATTCCTTGACTTCTTTCGATCTCAATAAACCTTTCATACAGTTTCGTCGGTTTAGAGTGACTCTTGACCTGGCCCTTATTTCAAATTTCCTGGATTTGGTCGGCTTGGTCTTCCCCTTCCAACGTTCCCATTCGCTCTTGACTCCTAAAATCCTTTTTGTCAGATTCCTTCTCTCTACGTGCCCAAACCATCTAAGCATACCTTTCTCAATTTTAGTCACTACATCTTCTTCTAAACCACAACGTTCTCTTATCACACTATTTCTTACTTTGGCACTTGTATAGGGTTTTAAGAGCATAGACCCACCATACCGCTGCACTGGGCGTTGGCAAGCATAGTACACAGGTGCACTCTCTATTCCTCTGCCGCAGGACCGTCAACTACAACTTCAAGCAAATACTGAGAATTTCTTAACAGAAAACTCAATATCGATTGTTGAATTAGCCCGACTCGGTACTCGAACCCAGGACCTCATGTCTGTAGCCGAAAATGCTTAATCACTAGACTAATAAGGCAGTTTAAAAAGGCAAGGTAAGTAAGCACCTTTTATCTTCCCAGTGGTGGGCAAAGGCTGTTATTATTGTCGCTGGGAAGAAAATACATTTACGGGCCAACCCTATCCGACTACCAGTCAGGATTGTGGGAGTTGGTGATGGCGGAGACTTCGCAATACGAACTAAAACCCAGCGGAAGCCTTCGTATTCCTTCGTGGTGTCCTAGATGAGCCGAACTGAGGATTCACGGAGTCTCCAGAAGGTGTACAAACATGCGTGGTGGTTAAAGACCTCTTCACTCATATGAAAGAATGTTTTTATATAACTGGGGGTTCACATATTACACATACCCCAAAATCAAGATACTGATCTGACTTTTGAGATTTGCATCACAATCTTTTCCTTCACCGAAAAGGTAAGTGATGGACGTGAAAGAACAATTAAGAACGTAACTTTCTAGTATTATAAATAGGATAAAGAGTTTCGTTTGTTAGAAACTACTGGTGTATATATAAATCTTTATATTCACGTCACGACCTATAGAAACGGAGCATTATTGAAAAATGTTAATAAAATGGGAAAAATTGATTCCTTTTGAGCGCTTCCGTTATGTGCGCTACTTAAACGATTAAAGTTACGCAACAATCACGTATGAGTGTATTGTACGTCTTAAAAAGTTCTATAAAACTGTTTCCACTATACTTTCACGGCATCGCTGGCGCAGTGGTGCGAGTTTTCGCATTGCTAGCGGAGGTCCCCGGTTCCATCCCCGGTATGACGAATTTAGGTAATTGTATTTTCTAATTTGTCTAAGACTGGACGGAGACTTCAAACAAAAAATTTCCATTCCGCTTACGATTAGCGCGCTTCCATCTTAGACTGTACCATCACTTAGCAATAAAAAATCCCATTTTAAAGTAATTAAATGTACTCAGAGGTAGTTTAACGTAAAAATCTACCAGATTTCCCTATAAGGTAAGTAGCAGCCCATTAATGTCCCACTGCTGGGTACAGGCCTCCTCACTCATATGACAGAGGGTTGTTAGAGCATAGAACCATCACGCTGCTCTATTGCTGATTGGCAGGCATAGTACACAAATGCACTCTCTATTCCTTCACTCTCATAGTCCAATGTGACGGTAATCCGACACGATCGGAGAGATTAGGCGCAGGCATACGTGCTTTCCGAAGCACGGGGGTGAAACACACCTCCAACTTCCTAACTTCGGGAAAATATTGAGAAAATCTTAATGGAAAACTCAGTATTGATTTTTGAATTGGTCTGACCAGGGACTTGAACCCAGGACCTCATATCTGTAGTCGAACTTGCTAACCACTAGACCAATGCCACGGAATCTAAAGAAAGAAATACCTAAAAACGTCAGTCAATTTCCATCATTGTACTATGAACTTTATCAAGTGACTCGAGAATTTACTCCTGGAGTTCAGTAAACCTAAATTATAAATGAAATCCGCTTAAGGAATGCTCAGATTATAATTAATAAACAGTTGTAACCCGAGTGATCGTATGGACAAAGGAAGACAACAGAGGTGTTGAAAGTGCACGGATGATTCACGTGCCCTTATAAGCGTTACGGGTTCAAACATTACATGTCATTTATACATATCGAGGTAAGTAATCGTATTTGCTGTGAGCGTCAAAATACCAACTCTTCACCAGATATAAAACAGCTGTTCTAAAATCGATGACCTAAGGTCTCTCTGGTTATCATTTTGCTGAAAGAATGGCGAAAGCAACATAAGCTAATTACAGTGCAACCTTAATATAACTGCCTCATTGGTCTAGTGGTTAGGATGTTGGACTACAGACATGAGGTCCTGGGTTGGGCCAGTTCGAAATCAATATTGAGTATTCTATTAAAGTTTTCTAAATATTTACTCGTTGGGAATTTGGCAGTATGATCCATCCACGTGCCTGGGAGAGAACGTCAAGCCGTTGTCTTGCACCTGATCTTTTTCTCCGTGTCGAATTCCCGTCACATCGGATTATGCCTGCTAATCCGCAGTGGAGCAGCGTGGTGGGCAGCAGCTCTATAAAAAACCCTGTCTCATATGAGTGAAGCCTGAGCCCAACAGTGGGACATTTTTTGTTTTGCTGACAGTTTAGCACTTGACTGAGATCTCACCTGATGGTAAGTGATGATACAGGCTAAGATGGAAGCGTGCAGCATTATACTGTAACACAAATATCTTTGTTTGACAGTACGTCTCTGCTGGTAGGGTGGTAACTAGCAACGTCTTAAGCCTCCCACCAGTCCAGACTCGCACAAATTAGAAGATACAATTACCTACATTCGTCTTACCGGGGATCGATCCCGGGACCACTGCCAGCAAGACGAGTACTCGCAACACTGCGCCAGCAAGGCTGTCAAAGCTTTTTTACGATTTCTTTTACGAACGATACTATGTGATTCAGTTGCCAAGTTTTTTTTGTAAAACAATTGATCTTGAACATTCTAGCTGAAATGGCTCAGAAACGTAAGAGGTTTTCCTTATCAGTCGCTATAAAACTATTTCGTTACGTCTTACATATAGCATCACGCCTCATTCCCTTCGGGGTAGGCAGAGACAACATCCTTNGTTGCAATCCACTATTTATTTTACTTTTGTGATTCTTCTGCCATACCCAACTTTCACTACCATACATAAGTGTTGGCACCAACACTCCAGCATGCACAGCCAGTGATTACGTATTTATAACAAATTTTAGACCAACCTCACCTCAATATAACAAACCTCGCTTTAACGCATTAATTAATATACCTAAAGCATATTTAATAGTTCCCATCGAATTTATTGTATCGAGAATTGTAAATATTAAATTTAATTTCACTGGATGTACTAAAAATATACCTACATCAAAACACACACCACTTTTGTTGGAAGCACGTCTGCTATATTTTATTTCGTCCGAAAATAATGTAGGACTAAAACCAAACGACGCTGTAATTTTTTCTCATTAAATTGATATTAAAAGTGCGTGCGTACACAGTAATCATGTTAGAAGTGATACTTCTTTAGCAAACTAATCTTCAAGTCTTCTTTATAGGTATTCATCAAACGTAAAAATTTCCAAGAGAGGGATGTAGAAAAGAAGATATATTAGGAATTCAATGACTTTCATTGTCATTAAAATATTATAAGTGTCGAAAATTAATAAAAATAATTTATTGAAATCTGATATGACGAATTATAAATAAAAATGCCGCGTGTTTTTGTCAACATACATACATACATAGCATCACGCCTCATTCCCTTAGGAGTAGGCAGGGACAAGGTCCTTCCACTTGCCACGATCCTTGCATATCTCCTTCGCTTCTTTCATTCTCATTACACCTTTCATACAAGTTCGTCAGTTTAGAGTACTCTTGACCTGGCCGTTACTTAAAATGTCCTGGATTTTTGTCAATATTAGATATAATGAATTAAATTTTGTTTTTGAATTTAAAAATTAAGTATATTAAATGATTAAAATGCCACATGTTATTTGTAAACATTAAAACTACCCAACCTTTAAAAGAATTAGTAAAATATTTACCCTCATGCGACTAAAGAAGTATCACTTGAAAAACTAATCGACTGAACTTGCTTTAAGTTTTTTTCGGAACAATAACAAACAATAATATAAAACAAAAAGAAACAAATAATTCCTTTACGTAGCAATATAGATATAGCTGGCATCGCAACGTAATTGACAAACCAAAGTCCACATTATTCTTTTTAACGAATATTTTTTTATATTTAACTAAACACTGTGCTAACGTTAAGAAAATAAAACAACTTGTTTGATTACAAATAACTCCGACATGGCGTACTTACAACGATATTTACAGTAACTATTTCACATTTGGAAACGTGGCTTTGATAAGCTTAGGAACCGGTTATCACTTATTTTAACACTTGAACCCGTTTTATAAACAATAACAACTATTCATAAGAAAAAATGTCTAATTTCTTTGTTAAATATAAAAATATTGACCAGTTTTTTAGTTGCACCATTCATAAGTGATATCATAGAATAACTAATAAATATCGGTGATATACACGGACAAAAAGGTTTTAGAAATATATATTTACTAAAATCGAAATGTAACCAAACATATAAGGATACAAAAGAAAATAGTTATTTATAGGTATACATGTAATAGCACAATAAGACACTTTAACCTTTTATGGACACTTCCTTCACAGGTTATTCACTAAATTCCAGGTAAAACCGCGAGAAAGACTTCGTTTTAAATATATCATACATTGTAATTGCATTCTTATAAGTATACCAGTATTATCGGTCGTAAATATAATCTTTACGGTATAGATATGCACTTGCATTCCGTATTTATCACTACTGTTTATATTTGATACTAAAATATACAACGCATTCCGAAACATTTAACCGTATATTTCAAATGGTCTAGCTGCGAAAAGATTACCACCTAATAGTGTAAAATGTACATAAATTATCATTATAAAATCGTAAACACTGTTATTACTATTACGAATCTAACTGGCAACAGGCATAAAGAAGAACTTACGTTGTAATAATTGATATGTACAAGTAATACCGCTATACAATGACGTAAGACACTGCACGTGGGCGAAGTCGGCAATTCTGCACTAAACATTGTGTTAAATTCAAAAATTGATGACATAAACTATACAAAAAACCACGTAATTAGAGCACTAAAGCGTAAATAATGCTCATGTGAATCATTTATGTGAAGAGCAGAAATAAATTTTGAGTTAAATAAGTTTTACGACTAACGGTAACTTGACGGTAGCGAGTAACAGCTTTTTAAAAAGAATTTCACAATCTTACTGGCGCAGTGGTACGAAAACTCGCTTCTAGAATAGAGAATCTGATTTATCTGACGCTGTACTGATGAAAGGCTTCGTCCAAAAAAATCTAGTCACAGGTAAAATACGTTGATACCACGTTTGTACACTTCCATCTTAGACTGTATCACTTATCACCTGAGTTTACAGTCAAACGATAACCTGTCAGTAATAAAGAAAGACATGTACATACAAGGGAAGCGTGTTTTAAGTTTTGTCCCTTTTTACGTCCCGTGGTGAGGTTGCGTTCCCGCCGAGCTTTCGTAAGTCGTTACTTGTAAGCGCCAACCGCCACTAAAGAAACAAGTCTCACTTTAACCACATCAGACAAAATCACATATAAACCCATTTAATATCAATATTTACGCGTATAACACAATTCATAACAAATGTAACCGATTTTTCCCCGTATATCTATAAAACAGAAACTGGAGCGTTGATAAACCTCTCGTAATATCAGTGTAGATAAACTTATTTACTAACCTGATGGCTCGGCGCGTATAGTCAAAATCCAGGCTGCATTTTAACCTCAAATAGCACCTTAACTATAACGAAGGTCACGGCTATGTTATCTTGCATAATAGCACTAAACCTTTATACCAGTTATGGATAAAAACAATACACGAACGGTTAACGCTAATGCTTATCATAAACACACGAATGCACAGTTCGTTGCACGTTTATTTCTCAACAAGCGACACGAGTGTCCATTCGCACTTTCATTGTAACGCATATTTATGATGTCCTTTACACAAAACTAGCACCGTTAAGGACTTATTATCATTAATAATATGCAATTTACGATAAACCATGACACAGCCGTGCACTGCACTCCGTCGGACACGACGAATATGGCGGATGGATTAGGACTACGCTTGCGCTGCTTTGCAAGCCTTCCTGTCGGCCTGTTGAGCAGGTACGTAACGATTTTAACGCCATCTCTTCAAATAACGTTAAACTCTTTGTAAAACCCGTTAGAACGAAGCTCACGAGTTACGATGTAAATACACTAATGGTAACAGTACAACACCTTCACACTAGATGTCTTTATTAAAGTCGTCAAGCCACTGATTTTTTTCTTTTGTATTATAGTCGGTAAAACTGTATGGTATAACATTAAAATATATTCTACTTATTAACGTTTCAGGCGTTTTATTTGTACACACTATTTATTTATTGCACATCTATGATGAAATATTTATTGATTTCTTTCCCGATGACACGTCATGGATTGACTTTTTTTCTTTCCCGCCAATGAGTAACAGCGCTAGTGGCGCCGTCCGTCGCAATCCATGACGTCTAGGCTCCACAGATAATATATAAATAAGTAAAATAATAGTATTTAACTTATTTATATATTACCTATGGTCGTGTTACTCTCATAATAAAATGTTTGTTTTAAAATCAATATAAATTGAGAATTTTGATAACATTATACTGTTAATCACTTGATTTATAGTACGTAGATGGTACATATTATATCATGTAAACATTATAATGTAATAAAATAGTAGTATGAAATTTTAATTTCGTTAATAAAATAAGAGGAACATATTCATACTTGTAGTTGCGACTAAAGACGTGTTTTACTCGAGTGACTTGCGTGAATTAGTCAAACTCATATATGCGTGAAAATAAATTTAAAAAATGTTAATAAATTATTCTATTAATTGTTCTATCCAAAATTAATTATTTATTCGTTTTGGTTAAATGGAGTATTATAAAAAAATCGTTGGATATAAAAATATTATAACATAAAAAGGTTGAAAAGAAAGAGGTTTTTATATTAGGGTGGTCAAAACAATTACATTGAAAGACATATGTAGCTTGAGTAATTACTCTTTATTTCATCAATTATTGATATAGTGATTAATGTAAATACCGAATAAATCTATAAAATAATAAACATTTCTTAAAATATTTATTTAACATCTGGTACACGATATAACACCTATATACTATTTTTATACATTACAACTGATTAAATTGGTATTATAATTGTGAATGGAAGCGGTTCCCCGCAATATCACTCACGTAGTTGCCTAACTTTAATTAATATCATTAAACTTTATTCTTTACATTTTTCTCGAATTTTCGATACATATACATTTTTGATCTCATGAAAAAATGTATATGCATCACGGGACGAAAATACTTTCGGCCCTGGGTGCGTAATATACTATTTCTGATTTCATAGTTTATTTTAAATAAATAAAATCAATACAGGTGCTATTTATTTTTCCATATGTATAATAATAGTTATTAAATTGTATAGTTTATTTTCTCCTAGTTCTGTATCTTAATGCTATGAGCGCGAGGAGGTGGAACGCGAAGTAAAGTGCGAATAGAGCGGTGACGTCCGACCAGAACTTATTGCGTTCGAAGTCATACTTCTCCAAGACTTCTTCTCCAGTGCTGACGCAAGGCACCTCGCTGGGTGGAAGGGTGCACGCTGTAATAAAAATTTAATTTTAATCCTGTTAATCTCGCTACAGTAGTTATGATACAGACTAAAATTGTAGAGATCCGGCAGTTCATTTTATTTTCAGGAATTCCACGGCTTTTAATAAAAACAAACATATTTATTGATACGTACTGAACAGTTAATTAGGGATTTTTTTCTTTTATTAATTCATTTTGAAAGAAATCTCATCTCACTTAGTTGATGTCACCCGTGACCCTAAGGCCGGGTGGTACTTCGGTCAGCGTATAAGTATCGCTGTCCAAAGAGGCACCCATCCATTTGCTTCTGATGGCGCTTTTTAGTTACTTTTATTTTTTCTGTATTATGTTAAGGTTCGATATAATGTTATCATGGTTAATGGTATATTTAAGTTATATAATAATTTTATGAAAAATAATGTATTAAATTAATATTATAAAGAGGAAACATTTGTGTTATTGTATGTATGTAAGTTCAGTCATCCTCTACCTAGTTACATATTATTTGTGGCTGGCAATACTATGCTACCATTGGACCAATCGGGGCGTTCGGTTGCATTTGATTGGTTAGCGACCTTGCGACAGTCGCGCCATTGTCATAATTGTCAGGCAGAAAACGTTAATCGGAAAAGCCTTTAGTGTTGAAATTAAAACGCCGTGTTTTACGCAGCTCAATCTTTTTTATATAACGCGTCTGTGCCTATTCCTATTTTAAAATTATTGTGGTGCCATCTACATTCTCGATATCTGAATACCAACGGGAAGCTGGATGTTCCAGAGTAAAGGTGAGTAGCTTGGTTTATGTGTAACTTTAAACTGAACACATTTCTTAACCAGTTTTTTAAACAACTAGATCCTTCGTATAGCCAAGCGGTGGGGGAACTTTTTTAATTATTACCCCGAAAAAAAATAGCTTCTTGTCAGCATCTTCTCATATTATAGCTCCCATGGTAATTTTCAAAAAAAAAAATAACTAATAATGAAATTTAAACATATTTTATTCAATTATATAAATATAAATGATAATTTATTGTTATTTTATTATTCATATTATATTTTTCTTGTATTATTAGAGGAATTAAATTAAATTTGATATATAGCCCCCATAAAAAACTGTTTTTTTTTCGGGGAAATAAAAGAATAGATTATATATTAAACAGAAATGATTTTTTTAAGAAGGAAGCATTAAAATTATATAATATATTTTTCGCTTTTATATTTATGTCATAGTTATTAGATTTAAAAAAATATCATAGTTATAATTTTCGTCTAAAAATTAAAAAAAAATAAACTATGGGCTATATATAAAAGTTAAACTAGCTTTTTCGTTTTACAATACAAGAAAAATATCATATGAATTAGAAAATAACAAAAAATTATCATTTACTTATAGTAAATGATAATTTTTTTGTAGGGACGATTTTTTTTCCCCTCAACTGTATATATCAAATTGAAACCCTTTGGGGTACAATTGAGGGTTGACAATTTTGGGTACTGTAACAAATTATAATAATAATAATGAAAAAAACTACTAACAGGTTAATAAAATAGCAAATAAAAAATATATACTTTTTACTTGCAAAAATTTCATTTTTACCCCATTTAGGGTGATTTACCCCGATTCCTTATTGGTCTAGTAGTTGGCATGTTCGTCTAAAGACATGAAGGTCCTGGGTTCGAATCCCAGGTCAGGCCAATTCAAACATCAATATTGAGTTTTCTATTGAGATTTTCTCAATATTTGCCCGAAGTTGGGTAGTTGACTCGGAGAGCACGTTAAGCCGTCGGTCCTGCGCCTGATCTCTCTCCGGTCGTGTCGGATTCCCGTCACACCGGACTATGAGAGTGAAGGAATAGAGAGTGCACTTGTGTACTATGCCTGTCATTCCGCAGTGGAGCAGCGTGGTGGGTCTATGCTCTAAAAACCCTCTCTCATATGAGTAAGCAGGCCTGTGCCCAGCAGTGGTACGTTAATGGGCTGCTCTTACCTTACCTACCCCGATTCCGCTGGTATAGCCACTTATGTATGTTTGTAATGTTTTCAAAAGTCTGTCTGTCTGCGGAAACTATTGATGATAGAACAAAAATATGTTCTACAATATTATAGAACGTATTAATATCTACAAAAAAGTCTGTGATGACATATGTCCAACTACTGTAGTTATGCCAATATTTACATTTGAAAAGTAAAAAGAAGTGCCGACATTACTCTAACCATATTATTCATACCTCAGCTTTAATCGTTATTCTATGAATATTTTATTAAAGACCATTTCAATACCTGTAAAATACTATTTAAATGATTAAAATCGGACATTCCATTCAAAGGATATAAAGCATTTAAAAATGTCAATTATAGGGGTCAAAAAATCGATTTTTTTTTCATAAATTGCTCTCTTGACATGTCTAGAATACGGTAGTAAAGTGATTATTGAACAAGTCAGGATTGACTCAAGAGCTCTACAATCTGTTTTAAGAGATTTTCAAGAGGAAGAGAAAGGAATACTCTATGAACCAGGCATCGCTGATTGAGGGTAAGTTGAGATTTTCATAGTTTTAAACGGACTTGAAACTTTGTATACTTTTTTCTCAAAACTGTGTTTTTCAAACTCCTTCGTATCTCAAAAACGGCTTGACTTTTGGCACATTTAACTCATGTAAACGCAGGGAATGTACTATTATCAATCGAAAATTTCCATTTGATAATAGTCCATTCCGTGTATTTAGGCTCACAGATTAAAACGCTGTTTTCTTTGTTTCAGATAAGCCAATCAACCGAAATAGTAGAAGAACTGCGAGCTAATTCGTTCAGAACGCTGTAACTTAAGTTCTACACAATAATTTGAGCTTAAAATTTGTATTTATACTGTCGAAATATATGTCAATAAATGATAATAAAGTTAAAGCTCTATCTATTTATTAGTCGTAAAAATAAATCCCTAAATAACAGGCCGTCACATGGGATGGCCTTTAACGACGTAGCAGACTTTCCACATGTGATACATAGCATCACGCCTCATTCCCTTCGGGGTAGGCAGAGACCACGTCCTTCCACTTGCTACGATCCTTGCATATCTCCTTCGCTTCTTTCATTCTCACTAAACCTTTCATACAAGTTCGTCGGTTTAGAGTACCCTTGACCTGGCCCTTAATTAAAATGTCCTGGATTTGATCCAGGAACGTTCGCCTTGGTCTTCCCCTTCCAACTTTCGCATTCACTCTTGACTCATAAATCCTTTTTGTCAGTCTCCTTTCATTCATTCTCTCTACATGCCCAAACCATCTAAGCATACCTTTTTCAATTTTAGTCACTACGTCTTCTTTTATACCACAACGTTCTCTTATCACACTATTTCTCACTCTGTCACTCAGTTTTAATCCACTCATGCTTCTCAACGCTCTCATCTCTACCGCATTTATTTTACTTTTGTGATTCTTCTGCCATACCCAAC